>JARGCV010000013.1:23010000-23042500 GCA_034064705.1 Bothrops alternatus | reverse complement strand
CAGAGGAAGCAGTTAACCTCTATGAGAGCTTTAAGATGGGTGGACTTCAACTTTACAACTAGCAAAGCCAGTGGGGGAAGCCGTATTTGCTTAATGACTGCATGATTTGCTTAACAATTGATTTGCTTAACTAGCATGGCAAATAAGGTTGTAAAATCAGGTGTGACTCACTTAATTTGCTCAGTACAAGTAGCCCTCAACTTACGACCACAACTGAGCCCAAAATTTATGTTGTTAAGTGAGAATTTGTTAAGTGAGTTTTGCCCCATTTTACAATCTTTGTTACCACATTTGTTAAGCAAATCACTGCAGTTGTTGAATTAGTAACATGGTTCTTAAGTGACTCTGGTTTCCTCAGTGACTTTGCTTGTCGGAAGGGTGCCAAAAGTGATTCTGGGACACTGCAACAGTCATAAATGTGAGTCAGTTGTCAAGCATCCAAATGTAAATCACGTGATCATGGGGATCCTACAATGGTCATAAGTCTGAAATTTGTCTAAAATGGTTTCCTGCCTGAGCAGGGGGTTGGACTAGATGACCTCCAAGGTCCTTTCCAACTTTATTAAGAACTAAGGACAAATTTCCTCACTGTTAGAACAATTAATCAGTGGAACAACCCGCCTTCAGAAATTGTGAATGCTCCAACACTGGAAGTTTTTAAGAAGAGATTGGACAGCCATTTGTCTGAAATGGTATAGGGAGTTGGACTAGATGATCTCCAAGATCTCTTCCAATGTTATTATTATTATTATTATTTGTGAAAAATGGACATCAGTCACTTTTTTTCAGTGCTGTTGTAAATTTGAACCGTCACTAAATGAACTGTTGTACATTGAGGACTACCTGTAATGGAAATTCTGGTCCCAACTGTGATAATAAGTCAAAGACTACTTGCATGCAAAGGCCTTAGGCTTGAAATGTTCTAATCCTGAGACATTCGGATCTGAATGCAAATCATTGTTTCATATTAAAGGCTACTTGCTCTGACATTTTTGAAAGCGTTCTAGCCAATCCAGAAGGGCCCTTTGCTTGAAATGTATTGTATGTGAAATAAACATTTCTACCTCAAAATGGGCTTCTTTAAGCTTGAGATGCTTTTGTTTACTTTTATGAATGATTGAAAAAAACTGCCCTCTCCTTTCCAGGGAATTCCAATAAAAAAAGTGGAGACATCAAATTGGTGTCTAGACCTTTAGCTCTGAGCAGATTGCCTTTTGCCAGACATCATCTGCTTCCTAATTTTTAGGAATGTTACATTTTTTGCCCACCCCCATCTTTCTTTCCCCAAAAAGGGGGCAGCCGGAGCGTTGGTGAAGAAGAGCAACTTCTATGGAGGATATGTCAGGATTGGCCACATCAGTTTCTGCCCACTTTGCTAATAGTGCATATGGATGTATTTAGAGATGGAGGAGGAGAAAGCAGCTGTGGACAGAGGTATGGTAATCTTGCAGAATGGTGAAAGCAGCATTTGGGACATCATTCTACAAGCTCCACTCTTTTCAGTGTGCCTATGACATCACAATGCACATAGGAAAAGAGGCAGAGTTTGTGTTTCAATACACCTTTACAAATGCTGCTGGGATCTTGATAGATCTTTCAAAAGTTGGGTCAAGTCTAGCAATGGAAGTTCTATATTCTTCCAATGCAAAGTATTCAATGCATTTGAACATTTGCTCTGCCCATGCTTTGGTGCTCACATATGATCCTTCCTTTCTGAAAACACAAAATGGCTTCTTGTTTTTAGCACAAACAAGCAAGAATAACTGAAATGCAGTTTTCTGTAAAACATAGATCTAAGTCAAAATGCTTAACAGTACCTGTCCAGATTTGTATTTTCTGAGTTTGAAAAGATTTTCAAATATCTGATGGCATTTAATTTGGACCAAAGCATTTGAAGAAAGGATGTGGGTTAATTGTTGAGGATATGGCTGTGTTCACACAGCAGTGTTGGACCAATTAGTTGCTATCCCAGGGAAATGCTGTCATGCAGTCAAAACACTGATGGCTTCCTAGATGTTACAAAGATGGTTAGAAGACTTCTAAACTTTTCTGCCAAGGTTTGTTTCAGACTTTATTTTCTCCGCTTATAGCAGATAACTGTGCTAGGATACTGTTTGTTGGCCACAGCTGTTGTTGTTGTTGTTGTTGTTATTATTATTATTATTATTATTATTATTATTATTATTATTATAGCTATTGTTAGCTGCCCAGAGCTATGAAAGTATAATGGACAGTCATATAAATCACTTAAATTAATAAATAATGAATTCATACTTAAAAATTCTGGTTGACAATATTGAAATTAGCACCATCCTGTTAAGATTTGGGAGAAGTTTCCATTTCCACCCTTTTCTACACCTCTTTTTCCCCTTTGAGTGACTCTGGGGAATAAAAAAAAAGATATACTGTACACTGGATTATCAGAGACATCTCATTTATTTATTTTTTAAAATCACTCTAGGACCTCTGCCAGCAGTAGGAAAAGCCAGGGAACTCTGTTACACTTTTTGTCCCTGTTCTTATGAAACAGTTGATCCTGGCCTGCTTTGAACTAAAGAAAACAAAAAAGCTCTTTTAATCCCCCAAATGACAGGGTTATGGTGTCTGTAAAATAGAGTATATTAACTCCAGCCAAGATCCATTTAAGAGTGTCGTGTGAACAGAGGTCAGAAAGTTCACGTGGAAGAGAATAGAGTCTGTTCTTGGCATCTCCAGCTAGATTAAGGGAAGACTCCTATAGGGATATTCAAATATTTTCTTGCACTCAAAGTAATCAAAACTAGGATCGACCAAGTATGATGCAGTATTTAATGTCCTTGATTTTTTTTTAAAAAAATAGATCCTATTCCAGACAAATTATTTGAGTTTAGAAATCTGTACTGTAGTTTTATATTCAGAAAGTATTTTTAATTGCAATTTGTTTTAATTTTTTATTATAATTGGATTACAGAAAAATAAACAAGAATATTATTATTTTTTTTTGCTTAAAACATCTGGAATGCTGTAAGTGATTGTCTATCTCCATCTCGTGGTTACCTATGCAAATGGCAGGCATAAAAGTGTTGGAAAGCCTGCGTGAGTTAGAAAATTGCATGCCATCCAAAGTAACTTTATGGACAAAAGTGTGCCAGGATAATCGGTCCACAGCAAAGCCTTTGAGCATAAACTCAGTACAATCTTAGTGTACTGAAAGGTGTACCTTCAGATATATAATTAAATAAACAGCTTATGTGTTTAACATTCTGTGATACATTCCTCAGAAACAGACGAAAATCCAGTGACATATCTGTTCTGAACTGCTGCTGTTTCTGAACAACTTTCAATTGCAGTCTTATGCAATTGTATTTCTGTAACCAGGCCTAGCAGTTATTGGTCACTGATACACCCCAGCTTTAAAAAGTGCCAGGGAAAAAGGCAAGAGCACTACTCTAGCCTTGTGAGAATTTCGTCCCAAATATTCAGCTCCTAGAAGAAATACTGAAAGCAATGCTTCTTTCAATATACTAAATAGGTTCTGGTAATGATAGATAGCTAGATAGATAGATAGATAGATAGATAGATAGATAGATAGATAGATAGATAGATAGATAGATAGATAGATAGATAGATAGATAGATAGATAGATAGATAGAAGATGAGAGAGAGAGAGAGAGAGAGAGAGAGAGAGAGAGAGAGAGAGAGAGAGAGAGAGAGAGAGAGGGGTGGGGTGGGGTGGGGGAGGGAGGGAGGGATGCTACCCAGAAAGACAGACAGCATAAGATTTTGCCAGCGTTATACTAATTGTATTCAGCACAGGAAATAGTTTAGTTATGATTTATTCCATTTTTATAAGGAAGTTATTAGCCTTTAGTATTGCATAGTTCAAAAATAATAAATCAGCCCAAATGTTATAATGACAGAACATTCCTCTCCCAACCCCAAATGTAAGTGTAAGTCTACAACAAGCCAATGGAGTTGTCCTTGCTTTAAGTGCATTTTGGACTGAAGGTTGATTATGTTTTTCCATTTTCTTGGCCACCGTCTGCCGTCTTGGCCTAAGCATTTCCAGAAACTCAGTGAATTTTTCTGAAGGCCATCCTGTTAGCTGGGTGATGTTATTATTTAGCATATGACAAGAACATGACAGAAGAGAAGTAAAGATGTATACACATTCCACATAATTATAAATAAAACTTCTATGGGGTTAGGACAGTGGATGTCCAATTCAGCTATCCAGGCAATCTCTTCTTCTGTTGGTTAAGGTCGATCTTCCAGGGAACCACAGAATGCGCCTCATAGGCAATCTTACACAATACAGTATGTTTGATAGTTTACATATCAGCACCACAATCAGCACCACTGGGTGATGTGACTTTTCCAAATGGAATGGTGCTTCTCATTTTTTAATTCCTTTTTAATTCCTCAGAGAGCTTTCGTTTTAAAAACTGAGGTTTAATTCCATAAATTAAAGCAAAGTAATCCAACCTAATTTTTGGTTGCTATCTCTGTATTTCTGACAGTCTCCTCCACCTTAGCATTATATGCAAGACAGAGAAATGATGATGATGGTGATGATGATGTTTACATCCATCTCTTACCTAGGGAACCACCATGATGGTTCACATTAGAAGCTCCCTCACTGAACCCCAGAGGAATAACTCAGCAATGAGCTGAGCAATAATGACTGGTTCAAGCTCTAGGGTTGAGAGAAGATTTGAACTATAGCCTAATAGATCCCAATATAAAACATAAACCCTAACCATTATGCCAACTCTTTTCTTCCTCCTTTTTATTCCAGAAATAGTTATGCCTGTTGGACTTGGCTAGTACTGATGGGTGAGAATTTAATTCTCAAAAAGAAAAAAAGTTTTTTTTAAATGGCAAATTTCTTTCAAAAAGAGAACTAGGAAAGAATTGGTGATTTAATTAAAAAAATGATTTAATTTTTTTTATTAAAATTCTGAGAAAATAAAATGGGCATGTTTATCCTTTTTACAATAAGGATTTTACTCTTTGTGTTTATCCAATGCCATCTCTCTGGTGATGTAAGATTAATATTTTCTGTTCTCTGCAGTTCCTTCTTGGTATTTGGTCTGATTAAGTGAGGTGCATTCTCTGAATCGAACACTAGAGGGCAGTCTTAGTGCAATTAATGGTGAAGAAAAATGCACATTAGGCTGTGGGGAAAAAAAATGTATTTCCAGATGAGGAAATTCTGCAGCCTATCTGCAGAGATGATATATGTATTCTATTCCTTTTTTACTTTACTGTTCTCCCAATCTTATCAGGATAAGAAGTTCTTCATTGCCTTCCATATACCGGTAGGTGAAAGTGAAACCAGGAGAAATTCCTTCATTCCTATACTGGCCACTGGATTCAATTTTTTCATATGGCATATGGTACCTGAATGAACAGCATCATAGCCTTTGTGTAGCACAAATGATCAGCAGGAAGATATTTTTTATATATCACTGTGAAGTAGGACAAATGGAATATGCAAGCAAAAGGAATAAAGGGGAATTAATCATAGAATAATAGGACTGGAAGGGATCTTGGAGATGTTTTTAGTCCATAGCCCTGCCCAAGGCAGGAATCCTTATTCCATTTTGGAAAAAAATGGTTGTCTAATATTTCCTTGAAAACTGCCAGCAATGGAGCACTCTCAACTCTGGGAGGCAAGCTTTTCCATTCATTAATCATTCTCGTTGACAGGAAATTCCTCCTGGGATCCTGGTGGGATCTCCCTATGATGAGCTTCCACCTATTCTTGTCCAATCTTTAGGTGCTTTGGAAAATAAGTTGATCTGTCTCTTCCTATGCAGTCCTTCAAGTATTGGAAGATGCCACCCCCAAGCCTTCTGTTCTTTAGGCTAAACATACTCAGTTTCCTTATCTGGTAATTATACAGTTTAGGCTCCAGACCCCTTATAATGTTCTTTGCTCTTTTCTGCATCTTTTTATAGGCATCAGCATTTATTTTTTGTATCGTGATGACCAGAACTGGATATGGTATTCCAAATGTGGCCTTACTAATGTGGTATAGAGTAATACTATTACTTCTGCTTGAGCAGGAGGCTGGACTAGAAGACCTCCAAGGTCCCTTCCAGTTCTATTCTATTCTATTCTATTCTATTCTATTCTATTCTATTCTATTCTATTCTATTCTATTCCATTCCATTCCATTCCATTCCATTCCATTCCATTCCATTCCATTCCATTCCATTCTATTCTATTCTATTCTATTCTATTCTATTCTATTCTATTCTATTCTATTCTATTCTATTCTATTCTATTCTATCCCTCTATTGATGCAGCCTATACTGCATTGGCTTTTGGGGCAGCTGCAGCACACCATTGGCTCATACTTAAATGGTGGTCCACCAAGATACCTAGATCCCTCTCACAAATACCTCTGTTGAGTCAGGTACTGCCTATTCTGTATCTGTGCATTTGGCTTTTCCTACTTAACTGCAGGACTCTACTTTTCTCCCCACTGAATTCTGAACACTGAAGTCAATAACCATCTTGAAAACTCAGTTTCTGTATTGGTGGCTGTTTTGGGACAGTTAAAATTGGAAGATAATGGGCTGGACCTTTGCACACACTGACATTCTCCCTTTTTTTGCATTTTGCAATAGGATCATTAAAAAAAATGCTTTAGAGTTTAGAGCCCATGGATTTAGATGAACATGTCAGTGAATAGACATTGCTGAAGGGATGTTAGTGCATAATTAATTAACTAATCACTTAGTGCATAATTATTTTGATTGATAATAAAAGGAAAGATGTTCTTGAACTTAACTCTGGGTGACTCTTGAAATTTTCTATGGTCATGTAATGGAAGTGATTTGACGCCTTCTTCTAGGGCTTGCTTTTGGTCTTTTCCAATCTAGTCTAAACATTTGGGATTTTCTCATTATCTTTTAGCCAAGAACTAATTTAAGTCCAATACTGCTTAGCTTCCAAGATCAGCCAAAGTCACCTAGGCACTGTTATCTTCCCAGGCTTTTTAATTGCATTATATCATACCAAAGGCCTTTGCAGAGCTCCATATAGTGCACCAGTTGTGCCTTTTCTAGAACAGGAGACCCTTCAGAACGACACTCATGCCCTAGTTATCTCAGGGATTTAATGCTATATGTGAATATGGGGCTAACCTTGGGGGGGGGGGAAAGTAGCCAGAAACTTCCATTGGCTCTGGTATGCAGCAACATAGGCAGTGATGGGCATGCCTCAGTATGTCTATATGACACCTCTTCTCACAGAGAAGAGGGGGCCAAGCTATTGTTCAAAGCACCTTCGTGTAGAACAAGAAATAATGGATGGAAACCTATCAAGGAGAGATCCAGCCTAGAACTAAGGAAAATTTCCTGACAGTTATAACAATTAATCAGTGGAACAGCTTGCCTCCAGATGTTGTGGGTGCTCCAACAAAGGAGGTTTTTAAGAAGAGATTGGATAGCCATTTGTCCGGTATGGTATAGGGCAGATATGTCAACCTTGCGACATCATGTGACATTGCGCAATGTATTGGGATGCTTTTGCCATTGCCGGCAATGGGGTGACAACGGCTTACAGATGATGTATCCGGCCTGCAGGCCGGCAGTTTGACACCCCTGGTATAGGGTTTCCCGCTTGAGCAAGGGGTTGGACTAGAAGGCCTCCAAAGTCCCTTCCAACTCTATTATTCTGCTGTTATTCTGTTATATATGTTTTCTGTGAGTGTTCCTGGTTAATAACCTCACCTAATAATCCCTCATGGGGAAAAAATAGTAGCACTGGAGAAGAATTCTCCTTTTTTAAATGCACGGAAAAAATGGAAAATATAAATTTGCTTCATTCCATGACATTTTGCACTTGCAATTTATTCTCAATATATTGAAGATTTTAGCTTATGAAGAACACATTTTTCAATCAAAACTGATTAAGTACTAATTTACCTTTGACTGCCCTATAAATAAAATAAAAACAACAGAAAACAATGCATCTTATTGTGAAATGTTACATATTCATCTCATCCTGACTGAATATTGGGGTGGTTATTTTTGTCATTAGATAAAGTTAGGCTCAGCTCCCTGACAAACCAGTTCTATTGCAGCAAATTCAGATTGACATTCTGCCTTGCTTTAGAGGGAACCTATTACACTAGAAGCTTATTAAGAAGCAGTAACATTATTTATGGCTCTTAAAAGAAAACACCTGGAGTTTCACCATGTACCCTCAAAGGGGTAATATAGTAGGATAGAATAGTAATAAAATAATACAGCAGTCAGGAGAAATCAGCAGAGCAAATACTTATGGGAGAACAATTGTTCCACTCGTGGTTTCTAGCATAAAAAAAGTACATCTTAATTAAATAAAAACCTGTGTCCTCATGGGATACACGAGGGCTACTAAAACAGAATGTTTGAATTTGCTTTGGAAATAGGGCCTTGCAAAATTTGAAAAGGCTGCTTTTGTTTTCATGAAGGTTTCACTAAAGCTCCACATCCCCTTCAAAATATGTTGTCAAAGGGAAATGGATCCACATCAACATTTTTAATCAGTGTCAAGGCAAAAGGTGTAGACCTTTCCACCCCCTTGAGGCACAACATCCCACCTCCAAGACTGAGACTGGTGTTTGCACCACATCAGACAGTGCCTGTTTAATACAGACCTGGTAAGAAAAATGTAATTATGGCAAAATTTACATACTTGACTTGTTACTCCTGAATTAATAGGTAGGATAGCGATGGTGATGCTGGAGGCTTAAGCCAGCAAGTTGACTCAGCGTTGTAATTTCAGAATTCACAATTCTGCCTTACTGCTGGTTTGGATTGGATCTTTATATATGCTTCTTTTTTGTGTTCTAAAAAATGTAGTATAGTCAATGTACTACAGTCAAAAAAACAAAGTAATGGATCACAAAAGAAATCAACTCAAAGTTTTCACTGGAGGCACAAATGATCAGGCTCAACTTATCCTACTTCAGACACATTATGGGAAGACCCAGCTCTCTAAGGTAGGTTCCGATGCTGGGAGAAGTGGAAAGAAAAAGAAGGGCACAACTAGCAGCAATGAACAATGGCGATGAGTACATTGTTGAAAGACATGGAAGAGCAAGTTAGGGATAGATCATCATGGAGAAAAATGTGAAAATCTATGTGATTGAATGACAATGGTGCATAATCAATCAAAATATATAAAGTATGTATTAATATTTAAGATAATCCTATGGGTGATGTAACACATCAGTTTTCAGAACATTTGATTGATTTCTGGTAATTTCTAGCTAATGTCAGGTAAAATTGGGCGCAAGTAACAGTAAGCAGGAGGCCAAAATGGCTGCCCAATCTCTTAAAGTCTACAACCCACAGATAGAGTGCATACTTTCCTCGAGAAGATACCAAACTAAACCCTTGGCAACTTCAGTGAAAATAAAGAGGAAGAACATAATCCAAAACAATTACATTCAGGAAACCAACTCACATTATTAAACTATGGATTCTGTACTGCCAGCATGTCCTGGAAATGATTGCCCATGGCAGTGTTTCTCAACGTTGACATGTTTAAAACACATGCTGGCTGGGGAATTCTGGGAGTTGAAGTCCAGGCATCTTAAATTTCCATGGTTTTAAGGTGGAATATTTTAAGAAATATTAGGAATTGCACTGTACAAAGCAAATGCTCTTACTGAGCCTTGCAGCTCAGAATTGAAAATCTCAAGCTTGATGGACAAAAAAGATATTGCCAACTTCTTAAACTACACACGAAAAAGTCTATTTTGAGTCCACCTACAAAAACTGTTGCTATTTTACAAGAGCAAAGAATATAATTTGTTGCTGTAGAAATAGCAGCCATTCCTGGGTTTTATCTATAAGCTTGTTTTGCTTGCTGTTTTTTTTCTTGTTTCTTTCCCCTCCTCTTAATTTTGTGGTATAAGATCCTGGGCAGACATCACTTTTAATAAAAGTCTACAATGTGTTTGCATTTCTTAGATCTTCCTTCTTAATATAATATTGGCAGAGTCCTATCAACATTCTGGGAATACATTGGCAAAGCATCTGTTGGCATCAGCGCTAAAATAATATCGCTCAGAAAAGAGTTGTGTTTAGCAAGGGATTAACAGAGATTAACATAACTTTTTGCTTTAGTTTCTTCTCTTTTTGGCTACCAGTATTCTTTCTCCTCCTGTCTACTTTAGACAGCAACATATGTTATTCAGAAATAAATCCTATTGCATTCTATGGAGTATTGTCCCAGATAAATGTTCCTAGAATTGAAGATTTTAACCATAAGCTACAAAAGTTGTGCTACAACACTGCATTTTTTGTCTTTGCAAAATTACTCCATTAGACAATTCTCTGAAGTTCATCAAAGTCTATTCCTCAAGAATAAGGGTCCAAGACATTCATGGAAATACTTTAACCATTAAAGTATTTAGTACTGTTCAATTTGAAATTTAAAAAGCCCCACTTTCCTCAACATCAGTAACTGAGTAAACTCTGACCTCAGATGCCAAGTTAAAAGACATGAGAAACAAGTGTTTGGGGGAAAATGCAGATAAAATATATACTGAAGAAAATGTATCTGAATATTTTTATACTACATTTATTGTAGCATCATTGTCAGCATCAATATTTGCTCTTCCAGTCATTGTTGAGAATTTGAGGCTAGATGATAATCCTCATTAAATTACTGTTGTTGTTGCTGCTGCTGATTGTTGTTGAAGATGGCTGGCTGATTATGAGCCTGAATCAATGCACTGCAGGAAGAGGCCTTTACACTGAAGGTTATAGATGTTATCTACCATGTTGGTGTGGAGAACCAGAGAGATGACATTGAATAAATTATGCAGAGATACTTATCAAAATCATATATGAAAGTCTGGGGAGGGAGGGAAATTAGGAAGAAACCAGCTGCACTCTAACCTCTTTAAATATAACAGGATCAGAAAAGAAAATATAACCAATATTCTTTTATTATAGCCTATATCAATAACATATAATTCTAGTCAAACTTCTGGAGTCAATCTTCTGGTGTGGCCAATCCTGAAGGCCTGAGGACAAGTCCAGTGAAAGTTTGATTGAGAGATGTTTTTCAAATTCCCAGTCTAGGGCTGAAAGACAGTGACTAGCCCAAAGCAACTCCCATATCCAGGGCTTTTTTTTGTCATAGAGTGCCTAGAATGGAATTCCGGCACTTTTTTGGATGGAACCTTGTAGGGTAGGCAAGACGGGTTGTATGATGTGTGTGAGTTCCGGCACCTTTTCTTTTTCTTTTTACAAAAAAAGCACTGCCCATATCTAAGAAGGACCTGGATTCATAATCATTCATAATCTTGCTCCTAAATCATTAAATCACTGGTTCTCTTTGTTATGTTTGCAGTGAATGTGATATCTGTTTCGTTATGCACAAAACCTATTTCTAAATATGGTTCCATATTCTCTCTCTCTCTCTCTCTCTCTCTCTCTCTCTCTCTCTCTCTCTCTCTCTCTCTCTCTCTCTCACACACACACACACACACACACACACACACACACACACATACACACACACACACACACACACACAGAATGGATTCCAAACCACATTAAAGAGAAGAACTTGGCAGATGGTTTGTAAAGAAAATGAACATTGGAGGTAGTAATTATGTGGATTGGGGAAAAAATGCACATTTTATAGAATGTGTAGGAGTGGATTCACAGACACTAAAGTCTGTGATATATAGCATTTAAATATATAGCATTTAGTATATAGTACTAAGGCAGGATAATAAAAGGTTTACCCTGTCTTTCAGAAGGACAAATTTTATGGATACATTATTTTCTTATTGCAATCCAATTCCAGAATTAAAGATAGCATCTGCAATTGTAGGATATATTTCTATATCACAGAAACCATGTATGGATGAAAAAGATGAAAGTGATCTGAGATCTCATTCTGAGACTTGGCCCGGAAGGAGAAGATCAAAGTGGTCTTCTAGTGTTACTACAAGTAGGTGGGCTTTCAGTGACAAAGGTAATTTGAGGTCTTTGAAGGTCCTGTTATAGAAATGTTTACTTATTTATTCATGCATATAACCAGACTATTGCAAAATGAAGAAAGATGAGTCAGGCATAACTCTATATGCACAAGCAATTAAGTTCATTCATTCATTCATTCATTCATTCATTCATTCATTCATTCATTCATTCATTCATTCATTCATTCATTCATACTTCTTCACCACCTGTCTCTCCTAAGTGACTCTGGGTGGCTTACAATAAAAGCTATTTGATTTCTATTCTTTTCTTGTAGGATGGAAATACAATTTTTTTTCTGTAGAATTTACAGCATCTTTGGAAAGCACACAAATATCCTGCTCTTTTTTTCAGGATTACAAAGTCTGAAGAGAAGTCAAATGAGGATCATCTTCAAATTGCTTTGTAACATTTAATATGTTATAAGATCATATAAACAAGACAAGCAGAAAATGAAAACTCAAAACAAACAAAGGGCAAAAATCATTTTGAAAAATATCCAGTAATAATAAAGCTGAGGACATGGTGGTGCAGCAGCTTAATAATGCTGGAACTGCCAGCCAGAAATGGTCTGCATTCCAGCAGTTTGAGTCCTGCTCTGCAAGATGGAGTGAGCTCCCACTACTGGCTCCTCAGCTCCTGCCCACCCAGCAGTTTGAAAGTATTGCAAGTAGATAAATGGATACCACTTTGGTGGGAAAAACCTAGTTGGTTTATGTGTGCAGAGAGTGGAAGCAGGCACTGAATATGGTTGGAAGTGAAGCAACGCAATACTAGGCAAGGGGAGATGATACTGGCAGAGGAGCCTGGAAGAGCCAGCAACCCAAGGGCCGCTAGTCAGCTGTATAATCTAGTTTCCCCTACAGTGCACCAAGGATAGGCATGCAAGGGCTGAACAGAATGAACTAGCAATTTAGGCTGTCAAGACTGCATTGTGTCTAGCATTTGTAGACTTCCCTGACATTTTATGCCGTACGCTAAATAGATAAACAATAAGGCTGAGGCAAGAGGTGACATCTTCTAAACTTTATTTTGCCTGAGGAGTGAGTAGGAGACTAAAAAGGAAGGTATGACCCTTAGGAGATAAAGCAGTATAATCTCCTGAAGCTGCAGTTCCCTAGCTTGTCCCTTGCTTTTGTTAAGCAAGTGGCCTCTGTTTTCCATGTGATTTGGGCATGGAAACAAAAGATCCTGGGGTGAATTTGGTGGGAGAAATAAACTAAAATAAGGACTGTAACAGGATTGATGACAAGGCAATCCAAATGAATGGAAAGAAAAAGAAATGTATTAATATGATGACTATTTTTTAGGAATATTGGAAAAAATATGTACCAAATTGTCAGTTATTAAAACAATAAGAATTGTATTAACGCGATGTTTGCAGAAAAGGATATTTTTAGGGAAAGAAGAAAGTAAACAAAATTAATATATGAAATACAGACTATAGAAATTAATTGTTAAGGACTGTTTCTACAAATGTAACCCAGACACCACACTGTTTACCAACTATTGAATGACTTATGTTTGTGTAAAAATTACTAATAGTAATAATAATAATAATAATAATAATAATAATAATAATAATAATAATAATAATAATAATAATAATAATAGATCCTGGGGTGAGGGACAGATGATGAAACATGTGGCACAACATTGCAACTCATTGCAACTGTGACTTGCATACTTGCATGTGGTGTAGAGATGCAAGTGTGAAAGAGCTGTGTTTGCTTTCTGATCTTGTTGTTACATTTTCCAGTATCATGAAGAACTGTGAACTCCTGGGCTCGAAACAAATTCCTACAGATTGCTGCTTACTTCAGAAAAAAGATAGAAGTAAGCTGAGGTTGAGGTAAACATCTTGTGTGCTAGAAAGGATGGTTGGGCAAATTCTCACATTGTTTTCAGATGAATAGATGACCTTGACAGTATTTATTGTTTCTTTATTTATTAAATTTATGTGCCACCCATCTCACTATTAAACCACTCTGTGTGTCTTACAATGACATAAAAACAATATAAACAATTAGAAGATTTAAAACATTAACAACTCTGGGCATTAAAAATCAAAACATTACAATTAACAACAAATAGGATAAAAAGGACCAATATGTAAATAAGGTGGAGGTGGGATCTTCTCCTAATCTATTAGCCACCTCCATAGTTGGACACCGGGGCCCTGAGCCAGTTGGCAGAGTCAAGTTTTCAAGACCTTTCAGAAGGCCAATATGGTGAAGATCTCACCTCAAGAGGCACAATGTTCCAGAGGGCAGGAGCTACAGTGGCTCCTAAACCTGTCAGTCAGACTTCCTTGACCACAATGACTCTTAAACCTGTCAGTCAGACTTCCTTGACCAATAGGGTCTGCAGCATGCCTCTTCTGCAGAGCAAGTGAGGCTGGCCAATCTCATTCAGGTGAGACAGTTCCTCAGATATCCCTGTTGTGAACAGGCAATCTTCCCTCAGCTCTATCTGGCTTTCACTTTAGGAAATTGCTACCACCCACTTTCAATGTCCCATTTTCCCACTGACTGAAAACATTGCTTATCCCTGCTGTAACAGATCTTCCTATATTGGACTGTTGTAATGGGAAGAGGTTCAATTTATATGTTGCTCTGATACAGCCATGTTACTTAACCATGAGTCATTTGGTTGGCTGGCCAGACTATTGCCTCAGCATCTGGTTCCTTCAATATAAAAGGTGTTTCCTCCCTACACTAATTCATATTTGTTCTGTATGATATAAACTAATTTAAAATAAAGTACACAAAATTCACTGCAGGACAAGCCTGACAACTTAAATTACAATAGAAGTCTCAACCTCTGCCAAGCTCTGTGTTCAGAGTTTGCCAAAATGTATTGCCAATACTTGGACTTGTTAGAACTTAAATTAATGCCCAATGGACCCACCTCTGACAGATTTAATTTTATTAATGCTCCAGATTGGTTTTTAGCTCTCCTTGTCTGCCAGGAGAATTCATGGTTCACAGAGCAGAAAGTGGAACAGAAAGGAATATCTTCCAATATCTGCTATGATGTAACAGAATAAAAGAAGTGAAACAAAAGAACTATATTTTTAGACTTCTTTTTTTTGCAGCATGGCAGGATTGGAAAAATCATTTTGTTTGTATAGCCATATTAAGAACCAACATCCCAAGTCTTAAGCACTTTGAAAAAGAAAAAAAAAACCAAAACTTTTCTGTTCAGCCTTTCTGGTTTTATTACCTGCTGTATCTCAAACTGCAGCCAAACCATTAAACTGCTACTGTCAGTTTGGCAAGTCCCATCTATGTTACTTCTCTTAAATGAATGATCAATAGATTGATATTATGATTATATATGTAGATCTGGATATTAATACGACTTTGGCAGTAGTGGGATTCAAATATGTGAACAACTGGTTCTCTGTGTGGATGCCACTTCCAGAAGTCCGGAAAACAAAAAATTAGCTACCGGGTCTGCCAAAGTGGTGCGAACCGGCTGAATCCCACCACTGGACTTTGGAGTTTAGAAGGTCATGATTATATTCCCATAGCAATAACACCAAGGAGTTATGTTGTTTTCTTAGTTTGTTTTAATGTCCCGTATTTTGTTGACAAGCTATTTGCTTAAGCAGTGATGATTAAATAAATGAATAAACCAAACGAGACTTCACTATGACTGGTAAAGTCTGCCAATTATGGAAAAGAATGACAATTTTACCTTTCTTCCCAATATAACTTACATAATTTATGCTTATAGTTGGGGAGTTACCTACTCTGAGACCAGTAATACTTCCCTTTTAATTCTCAGCTTGCAAAACACATAGGACATTATCAAAACATCTTCACCAGCAGAAGCAGAGCCCATCAGTTTGATAACATAGGAAAGCTATAATAGAAAGAAGCACTGCAATCTGAATTGATAGCAAAAGAAGCTCAATTAAAAAGGCAAGAAATCTCTTTTTGTTTCTTATCTCCACTGTCAAGGATAGCATACTTTTGTGGAGAAAAACTTGGGTCTTACAGCAGGGGTTCTCAACTTTGGCAACTTTAAGACTTGTGGACTTCAACTCCCAGAATTCCTCAGCCAGCTTTGCTGGCTGAGGAATTCTGGGAGTTGAAGTCCACAAGTCTTAAAGTTGCCAAGGTTGAGAACCCCTGTCTTACAGGATTGCTAGCCTGATAAGGCACTGATGTTTTTAGTTGATCAAACTTATAAAACAAAAACACTACTGTACCCATCATTTTTTGAATGGGGGAAGAAAAAGAGATTATCTGCTGAGTACTTGCGTAATAAATTAAATAAAGTATTGATCACTATTATTAGTTAATATAGACAAATGATAATACATTTTAAAAGTTTATCATCATCTCTTTATTTACATGGGCAAAAGTGAAATGAAAGACTTTCCTGAGTTGAACACGATTGCTAGATGAGCATGTAGTTTTATTGGCAGCATTACTGAAGGAGTTACTATTTTTCTTTTACATTATGTTTTATACACCTTCCATTCCAGTCTATAAACTTAAGATTTGTTGATGGGCTCTCATTCAAATGAGTTGTTGCTTAGCTTTATTTTTTTAAGATCTGTCAAAGTTCTCTAAAGGATGCTACCTTTCATGCTTCTTATTTTGCAAGTCATTAATGAGGTTGTTATTTATATATAGTATCCTTTTCCCTCTGGGTCATATTAAAGCTAAGAGGTAGTAGTAACATTTGGAAGAGTTCTGGGGCTTACACCTAAAAAGGTACAGGTTGAAAACTTCTACGTTCTCTATCTTTTCACTAATAGGAAATTGATGCATTAGGAGTTTCCAGTGTTCTTGATGTTAAGAAATGGAGCCAAGCACTTCTCAGTGAAGTACAGTCTGACTCCAAGCCAAACCCAGAATTGAAAAGATAAGATCAAAGCACCAAAAGGGGAACTAAACTTAAACCATTTTTGCTAATCCCTTTGCATGCTTTAAGACTAAGGCAACCAATAAAAAGTCACTGGCGTGGAACAGCAAACATGTTCAATTCATGTAAACACATTATTGGCTTGGTTTCATTTGAAGGAATATCATTACAAAAGACACACAGTCTTGCACAAAAAATAAACCTGGTATAGAAGAGGAGAGCTTAGCCACATAGAATACAGTACATAATTCTCTTCCTGCTGTGCTCCGTAGGTGACCTTGCATGGAGAGCTATCTATTGTTTCTTCCTGTGTGAATTCAGATGAAAGTCCTAAACTGAGTTGCTCTAATAAATGAGAGAGAGAGAGAGAGAGAGAGAGAGAGAGAGAGAGAGAGAGAGAGAGAGAGAGAGAGAGAGAGAGAGAGAGAGAGAGAGAGAGAGAGAGAGAGAGAGAGAGAGAGAGAGAGAGAGACTGTGAATCTGTAATTTAAGATTGCAGTAAGCAACAAGGACCACTGACTTTTTTTTTTTTGAGAAAGGAGTTTTCCAGTGGAAAGAATGTTAGAAATTAAGATTGCACACTGAGCTTTTTGCTACTGAAGAGGCTTCACAGAAATACTGAGTTCAGCAACAGTAACAAAATGATCCTGAACTTCCTATCTGCTAGTTGGGTATGATGGAGTTAGGATTTTCTCCTGCCAGTGCAGAAATCTGGAGTACAATTGGCCAATTACTCAGAATTAGAGAATGAAATTCTCCACCTGATTCCTGGGCAATGAAATTGGTTGGAGAATTTCTCTTGTTTCTCCAAAGAAACAAGATCTTCTTTAGCAATGACAATAGAACTGGAAGTGAAAAAGCCAGGAGCAAGAATTTCCTTATGACTTCATTTAAGAAACTGTGGGTAAGGGGGCATTGCAGGTTAACAATGCCCAGTGTTTGATCTGGTTCCAGATTGACTGAGCCTTCCATCCTTTCAAAGTTGGTAAAATGAGGATCCAGATTGTTGAGGACAATATGCTGACTCTATAAACCGCTTAGAGAGTGCTGTAAAGCACTGTGAAGTCGTATATAAGTCTGAGTGCTATTGCAATTAGAGATTTAAATGTAGCTCAGGATTGAATTGTGGAGTTCTAGGTGCTCTCTGAGCTTGGTTGTTTGCTGGGGAGGGGTTTTTTTTGTTTCCATCATAGCTATTTAATTGTTTTTTTTAATAGTGTGCAATTATGGTTTATCTCTATGTGTCTATTGATGGCTGATTGCAAATGATTATACAATGAAAAACTGGTCATTCAACCAAATTCCTGGCCACCTTACAATGAAATAAATGTAAAAAATCCACATTTCTTTTGTGAAAATTTCTTTGAAACATTCTTCATTGGCTACTTGTTGTCATCTTAAAATCAAATTTAAATTGGTTAAGTGTTGCCTTCATGAAGACAAACCCAAGTTAGGGCAACACTAGAGCTAATGTGTTGTGTTATGTGATTTTTTTTTCAAAAAAAAAGGAAAAGAAAAAGAAAGAAACATTATGATCAGGAACAATGTCAATGTACTTAAATTTATATGCTTTTTGAAAAATTCTATGTGCTTTTATTCACGTTTTATTAACAGATTTTATGCTATGCATAATAAGACAGCCCAGACATTTTAAAGTAAAATAAAATAATTATACCATATATGTACTATAAAATTGGGAGATGATATCTACTGACTGGGTTGAACAAGTTGTTCAATAACAACAAATGTGTTCAACACCTGAACAAGTGTCAGTTTGTTCTGAATTAAAGAATGCCAGTGAAATAATTTTGTAAAATCAATGTTGCAACGTATACCATTTTAATAGCAAACATTTATTACAGGAGGAAAATAAAAGAGAACTAGGAATGGAAATCTTGGCGTGAGTGTTACTTGAGATAAGACAGCTCCTATGACTTCAGCCAAATCTGTGTGAGATAGCAGAATTCACCCTCTAGATATGAGCCATGTGAAATTTCACATAAGCCTTAAATTAGCAAATTTAGTGATAAGTGTCTCTCCCAGTCAGTCACTAGAATGCAACCTTTGTAGAATGGCCCCCAGCTGATGGATAACTATAATGTTGTATATTACAATTGTTGCTAGTGAAATTACTAAGTAGGAAACAACAAGTGTTTCACATTCTGTGTAATCTACGGTATATAAGCATTCTCCACATTTGGTATCTCTATGTTTTAGAAGTTCAAATCTGAAGAATTAACACCAGCCATGCAGACTGGAAATTCCTTGCGTGACATCTGCAAAACATCTGGGATACAGTAGGCTGAGGAAGCTTGATTGGTATGTTGGATGTTCACAAGACCATGTATATACTCCCAAAATTGGCATTTCTGATTGTATCTTTACTCAAAATAGTTGAAAGTCATATTATTTTGGCCAAGACGTTAATGTTTTTATTGCCATGCCTGCTTTTAGAACAGCAATCTGTATGGTTCTAACTCTGTTATGATTTAAGAAGTCTTTAAATAGCAGACAGATTGAGGGCCTGTCATTTAAGTGGCCTTTTTAATTTATTTTTTTATTAGTTTTGATATTCTGAAGGATTTGCAGATGTTTATACAGGTTTTTGAAATCAGCAGTATATAGGTTTTTGTATGTGTGTAATGAATACATTAATCAATATATGCCTTGCTTATTAATTAAAGGGAGGCCTTCCTCACAGACACTTTTGGTCACCTCTTGTCTGGATTACTGCAAAGTGCTCTACATGGGGATCTACTTGGAAACCACCTGGAAACTTCAGTTGGTCCAGAATTCAGCAGTGTGAGCAGTAATGGGTGTCCCTAGATTTGCCCATGTAACACCTCTGTTGTTGCACTGGCTTCCAGTTTCTTTCCAGGTGCAATTCAACGTACTGGTCATCACCCTTAAAGTTCTATATGGCACAGAGTTGCTACCTGTGGGTCCTATTTCTCTAAGGACATCTATCTGTCCTACCAGGTCAGATAGGGTATGTATTCTCATAGCCACTTCCCTTAAATATTATCATCTGATGGGAGCTAGGAAACATGCCTTTTCCATGGCAGTCTGGGCCCACTGGCACACTCTGCCCCCAGAATTCAGCAGATTACCATCCTTTTAGCCTTTTGTAAGGATTTGAAAACCTTATGGAAAACCATCCCCATAAGCATTGGGCAAAGTCTAATGAATGCACAGTAAAACCTACTTGATGCCTACCTTTTGTTTTTAATGCTTTGATTGATTCAGTTTTATAGTTTTAATATGATTTTATATGTATTTTAATTTTGGATTGGGAGCTGCCCAGAGTTGGTTGAAAGATGGTCAGCTAGATAAATGTTATAGGTACGTACGTAAGTAATAAAATATAATGGGAAAACCTTCAGCTGATGTCCCTATGAATTTCAGCATCTCTAAAGTTGTACTCTGCAAAATAACAAAACTGCAGTATCCGTTAATAAGTGGCCATTAAAATGCCCCAAATTAAATATTCAAGGGAAGCATTAGATTAAGAAAATAAATATTTATATTAATCGATTGATTAATCAAATCATTCTGGCTTCTATATATCACATTTCTATATTTTTCATTTTGATCTGGAAAATTTGCTGGCTTTGTAGATGTTGAGGAATAATATTAAATAATATTATTCAATATTAAATAATTGAAAATTGAATAATACACTTACACTCTATAAACTATTAGAAAGATAAAAGAAATGGATATTTTTAATGAATAAACTATTATTGATGCACCCAGGCTGGTAGAACTTCCATTCTCCTTCTTGTATAAATGATGTAAAAGAATTAATCTCTTTTTCTAAATTTAAGCTAGTATTTACCACTGAAAACTTCATTTGGAAGTGTATTTATAAATCTGGAATATATATTCTATGTTATGTATGTAAGTTCCTATATTTTTCTTTATGCCAATAAACTGACTTAAGCATGAGATAACAGGACTTTTTTCCTCCACTTAATACATGAAATTCGTTTGTGGGCTTTTTTTTCTCCTAGCAACGACCAACTAATACTTGAAACTAAATTTAATAAGATTCAGCCCTTTACCTCAGCTTTTCTGGTACAACACATTGCGTTTACTTGATGGAAAGTCTGACCTGCTTTGCATTCCATTCTAATAAGCTTGGCAATGTAACAAGATGGATTGTTTTTACTTAATTTATGATTTTATAGCAGACTGTTTTTGATTTATGCTTGCTGAATTTTTACTCTTATTTTTATCTTTATTATGAAAATGTTTACATACAATTACTGTAAGTTGGATCCTGTGCTTTGTTTGCTGAAAGTCTTTCAACAGGATCCTTATGTGTCAGGGTGTTGCAGTCGTAGATGGCTTGTAACCAACAACAGGTTGGACTAGATGATATCCAAAGTCTCTGCCAAGATCCAAGGTACTATCCAACATTTATCTTCTATAATAATCCATGATGTAATAAAAGGAGCAATGTGGGAAAGTAACATTCTGTCCTACTCAGTAGTCAAAACAGATGTTAATCATGCCACTGGGATCTTTTGGATGTTTCCGCCCAAAGTTGAGAAAAAAATATATGATATACTACCACAAAATCAGTGTCTACCAATAGAATTGTGACAGAATAGGATTCCACTGAGAAAGACATATTATTTTTTCACCTAGGAAGAATTAGATTTTGCTGCAGTTCAAAAGAATAAGAAAACTACTGTAGATATTTGTCCTCAGTGGGAGAAGCAGATGTGCTGTGCTAAGTCTGAAGTCTGATTCCAGGAAGGGATGTTGTGATACATACCACCTGCCTTATCTCAAAAAGCTTCTGAGGCTTCTGGAATGAATGAAAAAAGGCAATCTGGCTCATAATTTCTTTGTAATATTTGCTTTATTTATAGCAATTTAAATATAGCTTAAGAAGAGACTTACAGTTGCGCTGTAAGTTGTCCCAAAATAATAGGTTGCCCAAAATACAGTTGCCCAATACAATTGTTCCAAAATAATAGGTTCTGCAGAACCTATTAGATACCCTTCAAAACAGACTTTATAGCTTCAGTTAGCTCTAACTAGAAACTTTTCCTTCCTTCCTTCCTTCCTTCCTTCCTTCCTTCCTTCCTTCCTTCCTTCCTTCCTTCCTTCCTTCCTTCCTTCCTTCCTTCCTTTCAATTTGCAATTAAAATAAATTCAGTTCTGGTGCTCTAACTGGTAGGAAGAGGATAGGATTAAAAATGTGAAGTTGCTAGCTGTAACTGCACAATTGGAACCTTGCCCATTAAAAGATTGCAACCACCACCTTGATTTTTTTTTTTTTTTAAATCCCTCTGGGGTCATGTATATGTCTTGGATAATCATCAGAGAATCCGTCATCCTGCTAGATGAATGTGAGTTGAATCTAGAACTGCAAGATAATAATTGACATTTCCCCCAAGTGCCATTTAGGAGTCCATGTTATTTTGGAGAATGCCAGATGGAAGCCATTGGTGGGAAATTTTCCACCTAGATTGAGCAGCTCACAAACACTTGTCTTCCTTACTGCCTGTGGTATTTGGGGCTGAGGAAACTCTGTCTAATTGCCACTTAGGGAAGCTCTGATACCCCATTCCTTTCTCCAGTTTATCATTCAGTTGCTACCTTCTTCAGTGCTTTCCTTTCCTGCTGATGAACTTGCTTTCCATCTCCTGCACTATCCCCTACTAGTGCATTATATTCTGCCCCTTACCTTTGATTTCTCTCCATCAACATAAGATTGAACCATATTTTGGGGGCAGGCAAGGACCACCAAGGCAGTTGGTCAGCAAGGGTCTAGATATGATTTAGGATGATTTACTGGATGATAATCTTTTCTATAATGTGAGAAGAAGATTGCTCCTTAAAAAATTAAGGAAACATGGATCTATTTATAAAATTCCAACTTGATATAATAAGCAAACATATCATTGTATTTTACACTTTTTCTTCTTTTTTTTATGTAGAAGAGATAAAAGGACTTTTTGTCTCTCAAATAGCAAGAAAAACTGAAGAAAAAAGTATTTACTTGAGATAATAACTTCCATGTCTGATCAACACATACAAAAATATTGCAAAGTGTTGACACTCATCATATTGACAACTGAATAATAATAACAACCTGAACATTCATATTGAATCAATAGAAAACAGTATCCATAATATGGGATTCAATTGTATGCAGGCTTTTTTCAAAACCTGTGTTTCCCTACACTGGGGAACCAGATTTTTCAAATTAAAGCTACAGTGATACCAAGTCAGTACATGTAAGCTTACTCTATTGCTGGCTATCCGACGGTTTCTGTCAACAAATAGGGAACTTTAGACTTTGAGCCTGTCGAAGCCTGTTCTTTGGGGAACAATAAATACACTTGGAAAGATACATGAAATCCCCATGGACAAACTGAGACAACGCTAGGAATGCCACTTCTCTTTTCTTAATAAAATAAAACCAATTTTCAAAAATAACTGGCAGCAGATTTCAAACTGAATGAGTTTTGTTTGCAAATTGCGGATTTATCGCTGCCAAATGTTTCATCACCATCTCAAGCCCACCAATTTTCTATAGAAATGAAGCAACATTTCTCTGAAAAAAAAATTGTAGCATTTTATTAAACATTCTATTTTTTAGAATCGCTTTAGCAAACAATTAAAGAACCCCCCCTCCCCCAATCTCAGTTTATATAGATTTCAAGAGCTTGGCTAACTAAGATTTAATTCTCTGCCATTGAAAAGGGCTTTGCCTTTCATATTCACAGATTAGACCTAGCCATCACTCCAGCCTGAAACCGACATAATTATTTACTCTGCAAAATTGATTTCAAGAACAGAGGGGATTCAACACAACAAGGAAATACAAACCCTGGTTTTGGAAAACTCACATGCATGCACCATTTCCTACTTCGCATAGTAATTTGGTAGAAATGGCAGCTGAAACCTACATTAATTTAATGTTGTATGTCACTTAAGAATGTTTTCTTTGATTTCTTTCATGATTTCTTATATCAACAATACCAGGAATCAGCTCTAATGATTTTAGTGGGTCTTCATTTTGAAAGAAGTATGTGATTGTGCTGTTAAAGAGCATGACAAAACAAGAGAGAAGAAAAGGAAAACATCTATTGAAAAAACAAAACACAAAATACAGTGAGATAATTCTTTTCTCTTTCTCTCTCTGGTGTAATCCATCTGGTCCTGGTGATTTGAAATCATTTAGGATGGACAGGTGCTCACTTACCATTTTCTTGCCTAACTTGTGTTTCTAAATCTGTTTTTTACAGTACTGTTTTTGATAGGTTGGACTGTTTTTTTTCCTTTGTGTAAAGATGGGTGCAAACAATGAGTTAAGTAGTCTGCTCTCTTCCTGTTGCTTGTTACCTTCTTATCACTTTCTACCACTAATGAGCCAATCATTTCCTTGACTTTTTTCTTGTTTTTTACTTGTTGAAAGAGGCTTTTTTTGTTATTTTTGACTTTTGTCAAATATGTAAAAATGCACCAGACAGCAATTACTGGCATAAAAGAGAGCATCCCTAAATACAAGCAGGGACTACTCTCCCTGAGAATATCTGCCCATCCTGTCAGATCTGATCAAGTAAGGGTGTTGCAGCTCTTATGTATTCCACACATACATTCTAGGCAACTAGCAATAATCTAACCAACACATTTAAAAATGTTAATGTCACAAATTTTAATTCCTCCCCTAAAAATACATTCCTAACTTTCATTATTTAATCTTCCAGATAAAATTGCTAGATTCTAAAGCAGCAGCACTTGAACATTGCTCAAACTAGTTAACTTGAACAAATCAAATTTCAGCTCCTGAATACATTTGCCCATACATTTCCTATAAACGTGAAAAAAGAATGCGAGGCTCTCTAATTCCTGAGCAACCTCCATGTCAGACTGCCAGATAAATATTTACACTACACTCAAGAGTTAACTAAATGTATTTGACTTAAATCAAGAAAACTCTTTCCAGGCACAAGGGTCATGAAACATGCTATCAATATCCAGGACCAGCATTCAGAATTGCATGGAAAGCCAAGAACCACATAATTATGCCATTCTGTTCAACCTCAGTTCAACTTGTGTAAGCTTTGCATTGCATGAAGATCAGTGGTGCTATCCATGTGTTTAATACTGACTACAAGGAGATTAGTTTTGTGACTATAAATTCTCTAGCTGAATATACAAAATTTGGAATGGCTAAGCAATTCTAGGGTTATGGTGATAAGCCTACTGACAAGGAAATCCTCATTTACTTATTGGGACTTAATAGTTAAATAAACATGCCTAAAGTCAGCCATGAAAGTCATAGGATCTATGATGCCTGGAGACTAATACATGTCTCATATATGTGCACTCAGGATCTGTAAGAAGATTAAGATAGTAGTGCTAAAATGCATTATTAAATGGCCTTAAGTTCTGCAGAATTTGAGAGCTTACAATGTGATATGTAAATCCAATGGTAACTTCCTAACACTTCTGCACAACTCTTTATCAGACAGAGCAAATGCTTTTTCCTCATGAGAAAGTTTTAGCAATAATTTGAATTGTAAGAGCCGAGTATGTGTGCCTTCCATTCAGAGAATTTTATAAAACAGCATGACAAAGGAGAACCTTCCTTTAGAAGGGATGCCAATAAAGGATTTCTTCTGTAGGTATTAATTAAAAAACAGAATTGAGAAGATGTAGGTTACTTGGATGTAAAGTATCAAATATTCTGAGTGATTCAAGCATTATATATTAAAACAAACTCAGTGCACAAGACATGGCAATACAAGTCCCTACCAAAAAGTTACATAGTATATCTTTAATAGACATTCTTAATTGCAAAGTCCACTATTTGTACTGAAGAGACATTCACTGTGGCAACAATATATACAATTGTATACAATATGTGAAGGTTTCTTTACTATTCATTAATTTTTTAAAAAAAAACCTTATGAGAGCAGTTTCCACATGAGGTTTTAATCAAGCTGAATAAGAAGTTGTAAAAACAAACAAACCCATAATATCTTTTTCTGGTACTAATAGGGTACCTCTAAGTTTTCTCATCTTTTTATTACAGTTGTTTTGAGTATATATAGTAATACAGTCATTGATAGTTTTGGATATGCAGTTCTAATGTATCTTTTACTTTCACCCTGTCAAACTGGGTGATTCTATTTGTTTTCACACACAGACAGACAGACAGACACACACACACACACACACACACACACACACACAGATCTTCATTCCATCACAGTTCTATTTTTACTCATTGTAGATGTGAACTGCTGGGAGAGTGGAATGTGATAGTGTGAATTCCCATCACGGTCTCTTACAGGGAGATAATTGATGTAGCAGTAGCTTATCTCCTTGAAGTGTTTAACTGCAAAATGCAAGCTCCATTTTGTAGCAGCTTCATCTGGGTGGCCCAAACAGCTCGTTGAAAGCGTTAACAGCCAGATAGCAGCTCCTTTTGTAAAGCACAGAGACAAACTTGATGCAAATCCACAGCTTTATTATTTCAGTGAAGTTACAGAGCTATCTAGGAAATAGACTGGAAGTTGACACACCTGACAATGTTTTGAACAGGATTGACTTTTGGGAACAAAAAATGCAAGTTGGTAAAATAAATGCAGATAAAATAATTCCAGTTAGAATATGAACAATTCTGAAAGTAGGGGGGAAGCAAGGATAATGTAAATTACAGCTCCATCCTAGCCTTGTCTATTCAGATGACCTCCCCTGGGTTCAGCAACGATTCCTGCCAGATTTTTATCCTAGACCCAAGAACTTAAGAATAGCTCTCTCAGTTCTGAATTATTTCGGTGCATCCAAGATTTTGGAATATGTCTCGTTCCAGAAATGGTTATCAATTACAAAGCTGAATGCATGCCTTTCATGGTAAAACCTGAATGAAATAAACTTATAATCATTCAAGAAATCGACAGCTCTCCCCGTAAACACTTAAAGTTCCTAGAACTGTCTCTGGAACTGTAATGGAGAAACAACAGATAAGTCATATGTTGCACAAACCTAGTAGTATTATTAGACATCATGAATAACAAAAGAACTGGCAGCCCCACATCCTCTCTTTTTCTTAAAAGAATCACCCAAGTTTCTCTGCTACCCTCCTTTTCAAATTCTCTGCTCATGTCTTCATCTTTGGGAATCAGTTATGATTTTTAGCAAGTCCATGCAGAATATTTTGTAGCAGCTGATCAGAGAAGCAACCTTTGATAGAAGCTTGCTATGTTAGAATATTATGTCTGTATATGTTCAAGTCAATTTTTTTACTCTTGGCAACTTGAAAATATCTGCAATATTTTGCCATTGCCTCTTTTCTAGGGCTGAGAGAAAATCATGGTCCCAAGATGATCCAGCTGGCTCAGTGCTTTAGGTGGGGCTAGAAGTCATGGTCTCCTAGTTCCCATCCTGATGTCTTAACCACTACACCCAACTATATTATTTTATTACAATCTAGACATGGTTACTTAAAATTTCTTGTCATTTTAAGGTCTGCTTTTGTTTTTGTAGTGAAGTGAAGTGACTGTGCAGTGGAGACAGAAGGACAAGATGCATATGTCCTTTGGAGAGGATTTTTATTGGCATAAAAATCCAATAAACAAACAAACAAACAAACAAACAAACAAACAAACAAACAAACAAACAAACAATTAAGTAAGTAAGTAAGTAAGTAAATAAATAAATAAATAAATAAATAAATAAATAAATAAATAAATAAATAAATAAATAATGGGAAATGACATTAGAACCGATTAATTTGGGGAGATGAGAGACTGGGTCCCTTCTAGAGTTCCTATTACAAATAGTTTTCTTCTGAGATTAGTTCTCTGGATTTTGATGAAATTGTCTTTCAACTAACAATGCTTAGTGGCTTCACCCTCAAGGTATCTTAATTTCTAGTTTATGATAATGTGATTTAATTTCACTTGCTGAAAGACACCTAAGCGAGAATGAAAGAAACAACGACACAAACAAACTTGACTAATAGCAATAATTCTCCTTAGCGGTTATAAAATAAAACTAATTTAATTTGCCCTGCAGAAACTGGCAACTTTGTCCCAGCACCTGATTTCCTTGCCCTGGGCAAGGATAGACCCATATAACATGGTGTTGACAGGAATTATGGCACAAACATCTTTAGTGTAGGTTGCTACAACACAAGTTATATTTATTATAACACACTAGTTTTATGATGCCAACTCTGTGATTTATTTCAACAGTATTCTCAAGTAGTCCCACATTTGTATTTGGAACATCTTATTGCTTTTAAGCCTTTATGCAATGTTGACAGAATGACAGGACTAAACCCCAGTGTTGCTTGTATAGAGATATTAGCATATTTGTGGCCTTTGGGTGAACCTGGAGCCCCTCAGAATCCCACTGTTGACATTTAGCAGAAAACTACTGAATGAGGTCAAATAAGTACTAATAGGAACACAACTTCATCCCAGTTACAAAATGGCAAATCAAAAACATGGCAACCATTCATACATTATGCTTCTACAAGCTCAAAATGCTCATTCATATTTTAGAAACTAGCAAATGCAAAACAGGGTTGGAAATTCTGGCTTTGCTCTGCACTCCTTAATAATGTCAGTTTCTTTTACATGTCTGCACCCATAAGAACTCTTGGTCAAGGAGAATATTATTTACAGAAATATTTAGCCCCTAATCCTATCAATATTCTCTCTTTTGGCTTACAGGAATTCATAAGAGTAAAAATAACTTATTGCCTGCCCTTCATATACTTGTATTTTTAAGTCCATCATCATCAACAACAACCTTTGCCCATATTAACTATGAATTCATCCATCCATCCACACCCACCCACCCACCCACCCACCCATCCATCCACCCAGCCACCCACCCATCCATCCATCCATCCATCCATCCATCCATCCATCCATCCATCCATCCATCCAGTGATTTAATTTGTACGGCTGACCATTTCAAGTTAATGATTCTGGATTGCTCACAAAACAATGCAGGTAAAACAGCAGCCAGACTAAACAGACCCATCCATAACAACTATACAATCAATGTGTGCGCTCATCCCCACCTCCTCACCCCAGACCTGTTGGCAGAGTTTACAAAAAATCCACCATATGTGCTTATGAAATAAATGTATAACAACATTGCTAGTCACGTTTCAAATTTTTAGATATTACTTGGATAGTTCCTATTTCTTGGCTGGAATTTGAATTTCCCAAGAACACCAGTGAAAGACGTGATTCTTTTGTTTGTTCTTAGTAATGTTTTATTCTTTTATGAGTCGAATAATAACAGTCATAATAATACTTTTTTTAAGTTACAGGTTTAAGTTGGCCTCTTGTCAGAACAGCTGTTGGCTTGAAGAATATGAGGAATATGCATTGTGCGGAAAGGCATAAGAGTGACACTGGATTCTATTAAGCTGGAAACGGAGTGACTGATAGCAGCGTGAGAATTCAGATAGAGTATTCTAATCAAGGAAGCAGAGGTGTGGAGGAATGTACTTGCAATAAGAGGACTGATTTCTTTTTTTGAACAGAAGAGAATACATGAAACACTCACCCACTCAAATTCTGGAGATGTCCATATTCATTACTTGGCCTCCATTAGATATGTGGGACTATTGTACCTATCATTCCTATCTAGTTTGACTACTGGAGTGATGGGAATGATATTCCAGTATCCCTAAAGTTTGCCAAGTTAGGAATATTGACAAATGTCATTTTTATTTATATAAATGTCTATCTCAGTGGTTCTCAACCTTGGGATCGCAACCCCATTTGGGGTCGTGAGACCATTTCGCGGGGGTCGCCGGACACCGCCGGCCGCCATTTTGTTTTTTTATTTTTATTTTTTTTAATTTTTTTAAATTTTTTTTAAAATTTTTTTAATTTTTTTTATTTTTTTGGTGTGCATGCGCTGCGCATGCTCAGATCCGCCCGTCGCGCCGGAAAAAAAAATTAAAAAAAAATTTTAAAAAATTAAAAAAAATAAAAAAAAATAAAAAAAAATAAAAACAAAATGGCGGACCGCAACGGGCGGATCTGCGCATGCGCAGTGCGTGCGATGGGCCGATCCGTGCAGGCACAGATCTGCCCATCGCGGTCGCCATTTTGTTTTTTTATTATTTTTTTTAAAAAAATTTTAAATAAAAAATAAAAAAAAACAAAATGGCGGCCCGCGACGGGCAGATGTGCGCATGCGTGGTGCGTGCGACGGGCCGATCCACGCATGTGCAGATCCGCCCATCACGGCCGCCATTTTGTTTTTTTGTTTTTATTTTATTTTTTTTTAATTTTTAAAAAAAAAAATAAAAAAAACAAAATGGCGGCCCGCGACGGGCGGATGCGCACATACATGGCGCGTACAATGGGCCGATCCGCGCATGCATGGATCCGCCCGTCGCGGCCGCCATTTTGTTTTTGTGGTTTTTTTTTTATTTTTTAAAAAAAAATTTAAAAAATTTTTTCCGCGCGCGCACACACGCGCACACCCCTGGGTCAGGGTCGCGGCGCGCATGGGCAGGGCAAGTGGGCTCTCAACCTCAGAAAGGTTGAGAACCACTGGTCTATCTTATCTATATTTACCTATAAAGAACCTAAATGTGCTGAAGCAACAGCCTCTTCTGTTTTTTACAAGTAAGAAGTATATGGTTTTTTTGAATGGTGTTTTTTTAGTACCCTGAAACAGCTCTTATTGAATACATGTAGTCCTCGACTTACGATCACAATTGAGCCCAAAATTTCTGTTGCTATGTGAAATATTTGTTAAATGAATTTTGCCCTGTGCTACAGCCATTTCTGTCACAGTTGTGAATGACCACAGTTGTTAAGTTAGTAACATGGTTGCTAAGTGAATCTGGCTTCCCCAGTGACTCTGATTGTCAGAAAGTCACAAAAGGTGATCACATGACCACGGGACACTGCAAACATCATAAATATGAGTCAATTGCCAAGCATCTGAATTTTGATCACATGACCATTGGGATGCTGCAATGGTCCAATGTGAAAAACAGTCAGAACTTTTTCAATGCCATTGTAACTTTGAACGATTACTAAAGGAACTCTTGTAAGTTGATGACTATCTGTATTAACAATAGTTACAGCACGAAATTTGTAGATAGGGAATATATTGAATTGAATGCAGAACTTTATTATTATAATCAGTAGGATTATTCCTTGCTCAATAGTAGTAACTTTGAGAGAGATCTTAGAGTCCTATAGTAGACAATCACTTAAATATGAGCCAGCAGTGTGCTGCAGCTGCCAAAAAGGTCAACAAAGTGCTAAGCTGCATTAACAGAGGGATAGAATCAAGATCACATGAAGTATTAATACCACTTTACAATGCCTTGGTAAGGCCACACTTGGAATAGTGCATCCAGTTTTGGTCACCATGATGTTAAAAAAGATGCTGAGACTCTAGAAACAGTACAGAGAAGAGCAACAAAGATGATCAGGGGACTGGAGGCTAAAGCATATAAGGAACGGTTGCTGGAATTGGGCAAGTCTAGTTTAATGAACAGAAGGATGAGGAGTGACATGATAGCAGTGTTCCAATATTTCAGGGGCTGCCACAAAGAAGAGGGAGTTAAACTATTCTCCAAAGTGTCTGAGGGCAGGACAAGAAACAACGGGTGGAAACTAATCAAGGAGAGAAGCAACCTAGAACTAAGGAGAAACTTCCTGACAGTTAGAACAATTAACCAGTGGAACAACCTGCCTCCAGAAGCTGTGAATGCTCCAACATTGGAAGTTTTTAAGAAGAGACTGGACAGCCATTTGTTTGTAATGGTATAGGGTTTCCTGCCTGAGCAGGGGGTTGGACTAGATGACCTCATCATCAGAGTCACTCTGTGTGTGAGATGGGCATATTTGATGTATAAATATCCATCATCATCATCCCATCAGCATCACCATTATCTGAAGTTTTGAAGGATTTGGTTGTCTTTTTACTCCTGTATTTTATTGGGTATTCTTTCCTGCCTTCTAACCCCATTCCACTAATTCTACAGCTTTGATTTATCAACTTTCTGAACAAAAAAACCTTTGAATGACCTCCTTTAAGGTGGATGCTGGGAAAGCCTTCAGAAGGCTAGGAACTCTTCACATTCATATGATATGTTGAATATTCCCAGTGGAATGAGTTTCCTTGCCTTGCAGACATTTCTGACATATTGAGAAAGGACCTTAAAACTATATGGATCTGCAGAAACATATATTAGTTTGTGACAATTTAATAGAGGTAGCTGTTCTGAGAATAATAGAAAATAAAGAATGGCTCCATTGAAGAGCACTGCTATCTTTACCACTGTTCCCTTCCCCCCCCAACTCTCTTTTAGGTTGGTTGTGGTTATTTTCAGGCTGATATTCTGATATATTAAGGCACATCTTGTAATGATGTAAAGCTGAAAGTAGAAAAATGGCATTTAATAATATGTTAGTATTAATTTGTACTACTGATTTGCTTGCAGGTGTCAACCTATGATTATAAATAATGAATTTCTTCTTTCAATTGAATCAATTTGCAGTCATAGCTGCTCTTTGGACTAAACTGGTTTAGCAAGTAAAAAATAGAAACCCTTCCTTTTACTGTGAAAAGAAGAGTCATACATTTTTGTTACAAAGAATTAATTGCAA
>JARGCV010000013.1:22792500-23007500 GCA_034064705.1 Bothrops alternatus | reverse complement strand
CAGGATGGCTCTGGGTTGAGCTGAAACAAGCAAAAGGAAAGAATGATTCCTTCCTCCCATATTTGGGTTTACAGGGTGCAATCTAAAAAATAAACACTTCACACACACACACACACACACACACACACACACACACACACACACATATATGTTTGTCGAAATAGCTATCCCAGTTCTCCCTTTATTCTTTGTTAGCAATCTAAAATTATATATATATAATTACTATTATATATATATATTATACTATATATATATTATACTATATATATATATATTATATATTATATATATTATATAGTATATATTATACTATTCAAGTCTGTATGTTTGTTAGTATTTATATTGTATGTTATAAACTGATACTTTTAATGGGTGTATCTCAGGATTAGACAACGTTGTAGGCTATCCAGAATCACCTATGTGTTGGGCAACCATATAAAGTTGCTTAATAAATAAATACATACTAATTTTTTTTAATAAATAAAATAAATGTGGGGCAGACTGAGCACATTGAGGATGTTAAGATTTCTTACAAATTATTCTCAAAAGCCAGTTGCAAAATCTCTTTACTTAGGAGATAAACTACTTTTATAATATGCTACATAGTTTATTTTATTGCACAAATATTTTCTTATGTTTTGCTTTTCCTAAGAAAATGAACAGAACCTCAGCCACCCATCATTCTTTTCTAAGAATTCCTTCAGGGTTAGGATGAGGCTGTTCAGAGGCATTCTTATACATTTATTTATTTATTTATTTATTTATTTATTTATTAGACTTATAAGCCGCTCTTCTCCAGGGGACCCAGAGCGGCTTACAACATAGATAATAACAATCGCATTAAAGTCTAATATAAATTAAATTAAAATGATCATAAAATAAAACAATACCCCAAATTTTTAATAAAAAAAACATTCATCCAACATTCAGCACCAATCATTCCCAGATCTGCCGACACAAATAAGTTTTTAATTCTTTTCGGAAGGCCAGAAGAGTGGGAGCGGTCCGAATCCCCGGAGGGAGCTGATTCCAGAGGGTAGGGGCCGCAACAGAGAAGGCCCTTCTCCTGGGGCCCGCCAGCCTACATTGACTGGTCGACGGGACCCGGAGAAGACCAACTCTGTGCTCTCTCAAGATGATGCTTGAGATTAGTGCTTTGCTTTGTACATACTATTTTTTGTTTATTTAAATGTAAAGGTTAAAAGAGAGCAGAACTAGCCTATTGAAGTTTTAGAAATAAAATGTGTTTCATTATAGAAGAAAAAAAATTGCCTTCAACAAGAACCTGACTTCTGGTGATTTCATGAATGTACTCACACAGTTTTCTTGTCATGATGTAGAAGCTATTTGCCATTGTTTTGGAGGGAGGAATTCATGGTTTATCCTCCATCTGCATTTCTTAGGTAGTCACTCAATCAACATTTTAACCTAGGTAAAACCTATTTTGCTTCTCTTTTGATAGCTGTCAAGGTCTACCATTTGTTGAGACCGTGCTGCTTATTTTCCAAAAAAAAAAAGACTCAAAAAATTAATAAATGAATGGTGCAGTTATTCTGGTATCTTAAAGCCACAATATCAACCACAGCATACTACATCACTTTCAAAGACCAATTCATGAATGACAGTTAAGGTTGCTCATCTAAAGACTCTACATGGGTTTCTTTGGTCCCTATTTTGGTAGTCTTGAAAAGCACTGGTCTTGTTTTAAGTGATTTTAATTGTTCACAATAAAATTTGGAGTTCCCTGGATTGTTCTCAATTGTTGCTGTTCTTAAACTTACTTACAGGCTGTTTTTAATTAGCCTGTTCAGCACTCTGTATGGTTTTAACTGCTGTTGTCTCACGATTTAAGTTATCAAAATGCAGGAATGGACAATGTGCAATTGTCCATATGTTACTGAAATCCAACTCCTATCAACCCTAGCCAGCACTGAAAATTGTAATCAATTACAACATCTGGAAGACTGCTTACTGACTACTGCTGATCACATGTTTGAGTGTGAAATGAGCTTTCTGCATTACTTTAAGATCAATTAACAAAGAGTCAGCCTTGAAAAGTTGTGCTTTGCATGCAAATATTGAAACAATCATGCAGTTAAATAAATGTGAGTCTCTGAACATTGAATCCTACGATGGATATGTAGGTTCACCCCTGGCTGATGTTTTATGAGATGAATAGAAGCAATTTCAGCACTTTGCAATTCAATATAATCTTTTAAAATTGTGACTAAAAGGGTATGAAGAAATATCTGTCCTTAAGACTTTGTTCCCCAAATAGATACAAAAATGATGCATTGTTTCCTATACATAATATGTAAGCTTATCGTTAATGAATCATGGAAAACGTTCCACTGACAAGAGTTGTCTCCTTTGGCTTGATTCCAGTGTTCAGAAGTTGTGCCACCTTTTTTTTTTTAGTAGTAATTGTGTATGAGGCTTCTGAGAATTGTAACTGCTTTCCTCTCAATTCTGAATCACTGAAAGAAGTTATTTTGCACAGAAGTAATACCTAGTTTTTAGTATCTCATTTGAAGAGCAAATCCCATCTACTATCTAGAGCTGGGGTGGCACAATGGTTAGAATAAGAACATAAGAACATAAGAAGAGCCATGCTGAATCAGGCCAAAGCCCATCGAGTCCAGCATTCTGTGTCACACAGTGGCCCACCAATTGTACATGGGGATCTTGAGCAGAAAGAGAAGGCAAAACCCTCCCTTTCCCTTGACCCCCAACAAATGGTACTCAAGGGAATCCTGCCTGCCTCAACCAACATAGAGGCGGCACATGGACATCCGTTTTAATAACCACCGATACACTTGGCATCCATGAATCTATCTAGCCCTGCCTTGAAGCTGTCAAGGCTGACAGCTGTCACGACCCCTTCTGGAAGTGAATTCCATAAATCAACGACCCTCTGGGTGAAGAAATATTTCCCTTTATTTGTCCTCACTTTCTTGGCTATGAGCTTTAGGGAGTGCCCCCTTGTCCTGGTATTGTGTGATAGAGAAAAGAATTTTTCTCTATCCACCTTTTCTATCCCATGCTTGATTTTATACACTTCGATCAAGTCACCCCTTAAACACCGTCTTTCAAGGCTGAAGAGACCAAGGCGTTGCAATCTGTTTTCATAAGGGAGGCGCTCCATTTCCTTGATCATTCTTGTTGCCCTTTTTTGCACCTTTTCCAGTTCCATTATATCCTTCTTGAGGTGCGGTGACCAGAACTATACGCAGTACTCCAAGTGTGGTCTCACCATCGATTTGTACAGAGGCAATACAACACTTGCTGACTTATTTTCGATTCCCTTCCTAATCATGCCAAGAATGCAGTATTGCAGGCTAACTCTGCCACTGCCAGCAGTTTGATCCTGACTGGCTCAAGGTTGACTCAGTTTTCCATCCTTCTGAGGTCAGTAAAATGAGGACTCAGATTATTGGGGGCAATATGCTGGGTCTGTAAACCACTTAGAGAGGCTGGTAAAGCACTATGAAATGGTATGTAAGTCTAAGTGCTGTTGCTATTACTATCTAATCTGACTTTCTGTCTGCAGTCTCAAATAAAACTTTGTCATTCATTTGTTTCTCTTTTTGTATACATAAAACATTTGAAACACAAAATTTAAGAATGTTCTCTAACACAGTTTAGTTATATTTATTTTTTTATTTGTTTGCTGATTTTTATCCTGCCTTTATTAATCTATAAATAACTCAAGGTAGTGAACATACATAATACTCCTCCCTCATCCTATTTTAACAATAACAACAATAACCCTATAAGGGATGAGCAAAAGTGACTGGCCCAAAGCCACCCAGCCAGCTTTCCTGCCTAACGTAGCATTTGAATTCACAGTCTCCTAGTTTCTAGATTAGGCACCTCAGCTACTGTATCAAACTAGCTAACATGGTTTATACTAAAACATGGTGCATATATACATACACACACACACACACATATGTATATGTATATATATTTCTGTTAAGAGATGCACTAATTTTTTCCCATTCGTTAGCATTTCCTTCAGCACTAGATGATCAATGTTACAAAAGTGCACAGTGAAGACAATAGATGGCAGACTTCACCACTCAGAAATCTCTGTTGTAATAAACTAAGATTCATCATTGTTTGCATCAAATATAGATATGGCAAATTGCAGTGTTATAATCTCACTATTACTCAATTTTAAAGAGATAGATAGATGCGAGAGAGAGAGAGAGAGAGAGAGAGAGAGAGAGAGAGAGAGAGAGAGAGAGAGAGAGAGAGAGAGAGAGAGAGAGAGATTCTAATTGTTACTTGCTGTAGTGGGATTTAACCTAGGTGAAAAGTGAAGTGAGCCTGGAATCCATCCACATATGAAGTGGTCATTGCATAAATAGTTTGCTTTCAATCTAAATTGCTGAAGAAAGAGGAGAGGACAAATTTCAATGTGTCTCTCAGGGACATTCTGAGCCTCCAAAATTCCCCTGATTAAAGACTTTCTAATGATGACAGCCAAACATTGTAGAATTATGGATCTGTTTCTACTTCCATTCAGATGATACTTTCTGGCTTCAGAAAACTCAGTAAGCTATTATTTTTTTAAGGAGATGAATTGTGTGGTCAAAAATATCTTGCAATTTATAACTGTTACATCTATTTGAATGATCCACCCAATGGTTTTATTGAGGATGCTTTTCACTCCACTGCATCTCTAAGGCTAGTTTTTGAGAAAGAGGTGGAACTTCCAATAGTGAGTACAAGCATTGAAAAATGTATGTGCTTCAATTTATGTCTGTATATATGAATATCTGTGTATAAATAGTCGCATTACGCAAGAAGAGAGTTTGATCCCACAATATTTAAAGTTAAAATCTGTCACTTTGGCATTTATTCTTCCTGCCTCAAACTCTGAAGGCAGCATAAACTGCCCTGGTGCTACTCCCAGATGAGAGTTTCAGTTTATATAATAGTAGGGATTGAATAGGCTGAATAAATTCTCAGCAGCCTTTTTATTGACTTAAACAGCAAGACCTTCAGAATAGGCTTCATTCAAACAGCAAGACTTTCAGAACAGAGCTGGACCAATGGGAATTCTGGGAGTTGAAGTCCATGCATCTTAAAGCTGCCAAGATCGAGAAACACTACTTTGGAATGATGTCAGCTGTTCACTGCAATATAAAGTTAACAGTGTCAGTCATGAGAGAAGCATCAACTACTGAGATCAGTCAGAAAGATGCAATGATGCATCTGAAGCAAAGATGTCCATATCTTACTATATGGGCCAGTTTTGTGGTTAGTCATATTTTTATAGTTCAAGACCTAATAGGGCATTCTTACATATGTGTACTCAGAAGAACCACTTACGTAGGCACAGACAAACTCAAGACCAACCCCCCCCCATGGAACAGCTTGCATTCAGAGGTTGTGGGTGCTTCATCACTGGAGGCTTTTTAAGAAATAACTGGATAGCCACTTGTCTCAAATTGAATAGAGCAGAGGACTACAAGACCTCAGAGGTCCCTTCCAGCTCTATTCTGATTGAAAATGTGTACTATTTTCCTTTTAACATTGTTGCTATTTTAAAACCAAGTCTTTGGAATGGGTTCCACTTATAGTGTAAAGTCCAATTCCGTTTTACTTGATTATTGCAACATCAAAAGGGATGAATTGCCTCAAATCAAATACTCATGCTAAGGAACACCATGTCACTAAGTTACAGTGCCTGCAAGGCAAGACTTTGTTCTGCTTAGCTTAATGCTGATTGAGGGATAAAAATAGGAATGGAAAGTTTGAACTGAGCCTTTTTGAATTTTTTTATTTCTTAGCACAGTACTTCTTTGGAAACAATAGAAAACCATCCCTGCCACTATTTTGTTGTTGCTGTTGCTATATGACTGTATAACTGTATATATAAATTTAGATATGCTTATATAAATAATAGCACATCTAAAGTATCCCCAAACAAAGCAAGATGAAAAGGTATGAAGAAGCTGCCGAGAAAACTAACCTAGACATGGAATGGAATGAAATAAATCTTTGCTTTAGCTCAAAAGGATCACGATAATCTCTTTCGTGCTAGAAGAGAGAATGGAGATTTTTCTTGGCCTGAAGCAGATAATTTGGAAAAAGAGAGGGGAAAAAATAGATAACTGACTGCTGTGGCATCCAAATTTGGGTTGAGCTATCAAACTATGGTCTAGTACAGAGAAAATAGAAATAATATCAATGACTCTATGTTGAGAGTGTTCCCTGATAAAACCCTTAGGATTAACTCAGTTACACAAAAAACAGAAAGTAACTCTTTGTGGTTAGTGAGAAAAATGATAACATTAATCCCTCCATCCTAATATAGACCAAAATTTGATCTTGGAAGGAAGGGAAATGGAAAGAAATTCATTTGAAGCCGTTATGACCACAAGTTCAAAGAAAGAAACTCAGAAAGTATCTTTTCTAAGTCATCAGGTTTTAAAAAGAATTTTTTTGGGTAACAGTATGGAAGTGGTTTGCCTTAACCAGGAATGCCTTTTGATTTCTAAACCTTTAACCTGGCAAACAACTAGTACCACCCATTGACACATCTATGGAGATTCTCAATCATCCAAGTCACAGTTATCCCAAATATGTTTTTCTGAAAGGCAATTGGACTTTCTTGTTTTTTTCTTTTTTTTAAAAACAAATTTTATTGGTTTTTTTAAGTTCTTAAAGTAACATATTCAGGACATACCATGGTGTTGGGGTAATCAAACATCTTAAAACAAGACATATATACATAATATAATCAATACGTCAAATATTCCCTCTCTTTTTCCCTCAAATATGGCAATGGACCAGGATACTTGCGGGACCATCTTCTGCCTCATGAATCCCAGCGACCGGTCAGGGCGCATAGGGTTGGCCTCCTACGAGTCCCGTCTGTTAAACAATGCCATCTGGTGGGACCTAGGGCAAGGGTCTTCTCCGTTGCTGCCCCAGCCCTCTGGAACCAGCTTCCCTCAGAGGTTAGTACTGCTTCCTCCCTCCTAGCTTTCCAGAAAGTTCTGAAGACACATCTATGCTGACAGGCTTGGGGCATATGAGATGTGCTCTGCCCCTCGGTCCTAAGAGTGTCCCACCATCTGTGGCTGTGAATTGATTGTGTTTGTGTGTGGTATGAGTGGGGCTATTTTTAAAATTGTTGTTGTATCTTGTTGTGAGCCGCCCTGGGTCTTCCGAGAAGGGCGGCATATAAATGTGAATATTAAATTAAATTAAATTAAATAGCATAATATATTTAAAATATCCAATTCTAGCTTAAATTTATTCAACCTGAACCTGTTTTTAAGCTTCATCAACTTCTACCATAATCAAATTAACTTTAAATAAAAAACATTTTCAATTCAAATATCCCTTCCACATATGTTCTACTTTCTTAATTTTATCAAAATCTTATTTGTTTCTTCTTCCATTACTCTCCCTTATTTAGAGTAAAATATTAATCTATCCTGTACCTATCAAATCTATCAATTGATCTATTTCTTCAAGCTAAAAAAATAGTATCATACCTTAAATCATATCACTCTATTAAACAAAATTCAAATCTCCAATTAATTATCATGACTAATAATGTCCATATCATCAGAAAATCTTATCACCTTATTAAATTTCAATTAACTATTAGTTCACTTCAAATCTAAAACATCTCTTCAATTTTTGTCATTCCATTACATCATAATTTTCATACAAATAAACCTAACATTCTAAAAGGAACATTAGTAGTTTTCTAAATTGTCTTTAATCCCTTATAAAGAATGATATCTCATTTTTAAACAAAAATATTAATCTATCCTAGACACATCTAAATGTATGTATTTATCAAACTATTCTATAGATATCTAATCCTTCACTTAATCAATCTGTTTGAATTAACAAATTAATATCAAACTTTAAATCATTTCAACCCTTTAAGTAAAGTTTAAATTTCACATGTTATAGGACAAACAAGTCATCTTATTTAATTAACATTCAATTAATTATTGATTCACTTTAACTCTAAAACATCTTTTTTACTTCAAACTCAAAATCTCAGTCCTTACATCAGTCCATAGTTCTAGGTTGCCTTTAATCCAATTTAAGAAATTTAAATTTCATTTTTCAACCATTCTAGCTTTCCTCTTTTGCCAGATAGGTTTCCATAACAGGGCTTCCCTTTCAGATAATAGGTCTCTTTTTGTTGCTTGTAGAGTCACTTGATTCAATACCGACCATCTTGATCTCTGATTTAATCCTCTGTTTCTCTTGTTCATAAAGCCTCGTTGCTTCAGAAGTCCAAAATTCGGTCTTTGTTTTTCCTGGTCTTGCTTATAAGGCAAAACAAGATTTTCCTTATCCTCAGTTAAAACCTCTTCTTGTATAATCTGTTTTGTAGAGTAGTCAAGTGTAGTCTGGGAGTCAGTTTTAAGTTTTAAAGTAGAGATTCTGGCTCTTAGCTCTGTAGTAGCCTTTTTTATTGTAGTACATATTTCTTCTTTAGCCTCATAGATCTTTTCCAGTATAAGTTTACAGTTTAAGTGTGATTGAGGCTTCTCCATTTTAGCAGTAGTTGAAGAAGAGCCCTTTTTCTTTTTAGTAAAGGTTACAGTTGAACATTATCCACCCCTACAGATCATACAGCTTGCTCAAATTATCTTTTTTCTTGAAAAACAGTTTGAAGGCCAAAGCTCTCTCATCTCCAAATAAACAACAATCCAATATTAACTTTTGACCAGTAGGTGTCCTCAGTGAGCTAAAAAGCTTCTTCAAATGCCAGATTTTTTTCCTTTTTTCTATCTTTTAAAGGGAGAATAGAAAAAGAAATACTTTGAAAAGAGTATGAAAAGAAATATAATATCACTCCCAAAAACACAAAAAACAGTTTTTTCTACAGCACAATGTAAGTAGGAATAGAGTATAGTCTTTAAATGAATATTTATTTGTTTTTTCTGTCCTTTTTGTAAAACGTGTTTGTTCCCATGATTATTAAAGCCGGTTTATTCCAGACGGGGAAATGATAGCACAAACAGCTTCTACAGGCAAAAACAGCAGGGGTATGGAAAGGAACAAAAGGGATCTCACCCGGATCATCTGCGGTGAGTCATTAATGCTTAGATGCCGATGTGACTTTCGGCTGGTGCAGCAGGGTGATCGGCCATCTTACAGGCCGATCTTTGCTCTGTCGGCCCTGAGGAGAAGCTGGAGATTTGGGGGAAGCTGCCGCCCTCCCCTATCTACCAGCTGGCCTCTTCCTCAGTGGTTGCCCCTTCAGGGTGACTTTCGACCCCCGTAGGGGGTCTACCGGTGAACGAAACTCCGGACGGCCTGGAGAGACGTTTCCAGGCGCGACTGGCATCGCCGTTTTCCAGAACTGGAAGTCTTGTTTTTTTTCTTCTTGAAAACATTTCACTTTTCATCCAAAAAGCTTCTTCGGTTTTTCAGAAGGAAAAAAGGAAGGAAAACTCCCCCCCAAGAAAACTCCCCCCAGTTGTCTTTTGAAAAAGCATTTTTGGGACTACTCATTGACACCAACTATTACATTATAGACTGCTTAAATATATCCAGCAAGATCCAAAGATCTGAGTGTGAAGGAGATCAAATAAGTACCTTGAGAACTAAAGTTCTAAGTGTGCTTTTAAGAAGTATGGATATCATCACAAACTGCAAAAATGTTGTTGAAATTTCCTTGTAAAACAATCCCAATTTGGAAATTGTGAGATTTTTAGTCATGGATACATAGACGTTTGCATAACTCCACATAGCTCTCAACAATCCGGAGCCTGAATATAAGCTCAAAACTGCCAGAATTTCTAACCTTGCTAGTATCTATGGTCTCAACATATCTGAAAGTTGCCAGGTTGGAGAAATTGGTAAACAGCAATAAATAACCATTCAACCAGGACGCTTGACACTTATAGAATAGGAACAGATTATTAATGAGGACTGTTCTTCTTCCAGCAGTAGGACAACCCAGCTGGTTCATGTTTGATTCATCTTTCTATACGATTAATCTCTTTTGAGGTTAACAGAAGACCCATTGGATTCCTGAAAGTGATTGCTGTCTTTTCTTGCTTGAGGTTGAACTGCTTTTCTGAAATAAATACATTATAAACTGTGACACTCCCTATTAACATTGGGCTTGGGTTATATATTTTCCCAAGACCTCCTAGAAATAAAAGTTTTAATGTCAGGGGATTGCTTATCATCAAACAGCTTCAAATATTGGAAATATATGGTACTTAATGACTGCATGCTTTGTCGTTTCACCATTACTGTCTAACAGATGGTCTAGTAAAACTCTGGGATATTTCGCTGTGTAGCGATCTATCCATCTCTATAAACTTACAATAAATTCTGGAGAAATCATTTCAGAATAGAGACACTTTTACTACAGTGTCTTAGAATTGAAAGTAAAGGGTGAGGAAGGGTGGGCCTGTACCTTTGCTTTCCTGAGGCTATTGACCTCTTCCAAACTGATAAATAAGAGTGTTTTTTGAAGCATGTAGAAGACCTATTGTTGATTACCACATTTTGTGGCTTGTGAAGTATGAGGGAAAGTACACTGTATGTCTTCTAAAAATGGGTCACAAAGGCACAGTCCTGTACATTAAAGGTTAATCAGATTTGAGGGAGGTGAAGGTCTAATATCTGGTTTTAGACAAGCTTTGCAGGACTTCCAAACTAGCCAAGAGATTAATATGAAGTAATGATAAACATTGCAACAGACACAGAAGCTACAGGTAGTACTTGCATACTATCAAACTTATAACTTATCAAACCTCTGCAGCTTCTTTGTTTATATTATCTATTGGGAAGATTATGACATAGACCAGTTCTCTAGAATTTAACCAGTTCTCCTTCCCCAAATTTGGTAATCATGTTATTTTTAAGGATGTCAATATGGGGTAATTATTTCTGCACATGTTAACTTAACAGGAAGCCCATTTGTGGTGAAAGAGAAACCATCTTTCTATCAACTTCTGCTTCAAATAATTGAGGACTATAGATTATTATCTATATTATCTATAGATTATTATTATTATTATTATAGATATCTCTTTCTCTATTGTTGTCTGTAAATTTAATACATGACTGCAGAAGCCTGAACAGCCACTATTGTTCTTGGTGGACATCTGTATTCTCTTGTGCATAGACCATTGCACACTCCCTGCATTTAAGGATCAGCTAACAAGTGTCCTTGTAGGTGTCCTTTCTCACCAGTTTGAGCTCATTAATCACATCTGATATCAAAATAAACAATCAATGTACTATGTTGGTATTATGAAAACAGAATCACTGCACAAAGCCTTTTGATTTCTCCTGTCAGCCATTTTTTAAGCAGCTGGTTCTTCAACTTTTCATAGAAGCTTCCTGTTTTCCAGATCTTATTCATCGTCAGTTTCACACACAGTTTCTCCTTTTCATGGGCTGCATTCCTCAAAGTTCCCTGAAACCTCTATAAATCAAGAGTCACACATGACATGCATTGTGCTAATCACTGAATTTCAGACCTGCATGAAGAATAATGAAGCTTACAAATGATGGGAATCTAACCAGTTATCAGACCCACTGCTATCTCCTTGGGAGTGCTGGAAAGTAATAAATGAAAACTGTCTTTGCTGAGTTTCATATATGGAGGCATTCATTTGCCTAAAAAGACTTACATTGGGATTTTGCTAATCCTTTTAGAAATGAAACAATCTCCTCCTTTTCCATTAACTTGAAACTAATAATGGAATGAATCCACTATTCCAGTTTTCATATCTCAGAAAGTCTAAATTTCTGGAGTCTTTCTTTTAAATAGATGAACCAGTTATTTCTCAAATGAGTTATCCTTTTCTCCTTTATTAAGAAAAAAGAGAGATGATTTACAACTGTAAAACTATAAAATTGGAAGGAACTGTTGAAGCAGGGAGTTGAATAAACTTTTATCCAAATTAAATCTAGAGACAATTATAAAGTATAACATTATTTAAATTATATAATGTGGTAAACGAGATGTGCAATTTTGCTGGAGAGAGCATAAAAATGACACTTATGTCCAAGGATGCTATTATTTCATAGCAAATAATTTGGTATGACTATGCCAAAGGTGGTAAAAGTGAGATCCAGCCAAAAGGCTTTCCTTCTTCAGTCCAATAGGGTAAACAGATGTCTGAAAATGTAAAAAAAAAACATATGCTAGTGATAATATAAAATTGATGACAATGCACTTTTTAAATTTTACCACAGAAATGTACAATGAATCATGTGATCAACAGACTAGTGTGACCATAGATTTGAAGGGGACAGATTGCTGGAACCTCACAAGTTGTTGTGGGGAAAATAGAAGGAGGAAAGTGTATTAGGTGTGTTTGCCACCTTGAGTTACTTATAAAACAATAAAGGTGAGGTAAAAAAACAACCCCAAATACATAAAGATAGCTAGCTAGATAGGTGATAAATAGTTTCAGCCCAAAATTTCAGTCTATTATCAAACAGTTTTATTTTGCCAGGAGATTCTGAGTAAGGTGAGTAATCATTGTTTTTATTCCTCAGCCTGAATGTTTTCATGATGTAATATTGTGATAGCAATATTTTTGCTTGGGGCAAAACAAAATCTATATCATCTTCAAGCAAATTTCTAATCACCAAGTGTGAAAAAGAATATATGCCTCTGAAACACCTCAAAAATCGAAAACCAAATGTTTTCCAAATGTGAAACTAAAAAGAAGCATCATGAAAGACTACCAGAATTAAAACCATATTACATTATGACCCATCAGGGAAATATGTAACAGACTTCTTTCCTGATAGTCAGCCAATATTCTGGGCAATATTTCTAAAGAATACAGAGACATAAGAGGGAAAATTTATTCAAATAAATCTGAGAAATGACTTTTTTGGAGTCCAATTAGGAAGCAGACTGAAGAACCGCACTCAAAAATTTGACTCATTCCTTAAAATAAATTTATGAAATTCGGGCAGAGATATTTTTTATCATGTCATATACTTTCTCTGGGGGATCATGCCTTTAATTCCATCATGCACTTATATATGGTTTATAAAATAAATCAGTCTTTTCTGTTACAACTCTTGGGCTGTTTTTAACTGTCTTTGAAATTATAATATTATTGGATATTCTGCAGCCTAGTCTGAACCAACTCAACTAGAGATAACAGATAAACATGAATTCAGTTAGACCCATCATAACAAAAGTAGAATTATTTTTCTAGTCTTCTCCTACATGTGACCAGATGAAAAGCCCTTCTACCTACAATAGATTCAGTAAGAACCGAACTTAAGATGAAGACTGAATCAATGCTGCACAGTGCAAGAATATAGCATCTTCCTGTTATCCACTCTATCAATTAGAAATTTCCTTATTAACTATCCTGCTGACATTATATCTAACTCAATTGCAGAGATACAGGTAGTCCTAGTTTAGGAATTGTCTCAGACAGTGACTGTTCTGAAAGAAATCCCTGCAACAAGCAAATTATATTCTAGATAGAATGTGTCCCACTTTCACTTTTTTTGAACCGTCAGAAAAAAACATGGAGTATATGTTGAGCCAGTTTTCAAGATGACTGGCATAAAATAAAACATTCATGTATTTTACCCTAAAGTTTTTTACAATGTACCTCATTCTGTCTTTCAGCATCTCTTTTTGGTCACAATCCCATTCTGTAAGACTAAGAAGACAACTCTTTAAAAAGTGTTATTCAAGGTTATATTCCTTCTGGATGAGGTGGGTCTACATAGTGATAGAAGGCAAAAAAGGGGGGGGAGAGCTTGGGCCAGAAGAGAGATGGATCTTATTTGATTTATATGTGAGTGCCATTTTACTATTTTCTGGCACTTTAATTTCTCTCCTGAATAGAGAACAAAAACTTTTTTCCAGGGTTAGGCTTAAAATTAAGTTGGGAATCACATGAAATTAGCCTGAGGACTATGAGAGGCTAAAGGGCTATAGATTGTTTCTTCCATCCTGATTGGTCCCATTATTTTTCATGTAATATATTTTTTTATTCTTTCTTTCAGTGAGACAATCTGCTGTTGAATTCTCTGCCGAGTGTGGAGTCTCACAAAAACTAAGGACACACAAAAATTATGCAGGCATATATATATATAGACAGGGATGTATTCTGTCTCCACAGGGATGTATTATACAGACGTATATATATAGACAGGGATGTATTCTGTATTCTGCTCAATATCAACTCTGAGTCAATCTTCAAAGAGGCACTGGAGAACATCGATGCTGGCATCAAAGTAAACGGTGTTTGGATCAACAATTTAAGATATGCTGATGATACTGTTCTGCTTGCCAGTAAGCATGAACACCTTCAGCTCCTCATCAACAGAGTCACAGAAATAGCTGAAAAATACGGCTTGAAGCTTAACACCTCAAAAACCAAGATCATGGTCGTCAGCAAACAACCCATTAATTTACCACCAATAAATTCAGAAGGAATACCACTAGAAAAAGTGGAAAAGATCACACACCTTGGTTCCAATTTACATGAACGCTGGGACATGACCGTTGAAGTAAAGAAAAAGCTCAAACAGCATTCTTCAAAATGAAAAAGGTCTTCTGCAGTCACGACATAAGCCTAAGACTGAAAATCAAGCTTATCAGATGCTATATTTTTCCTATCCTGCTCTATGGAGTAGAGATTGGTCTCTGACAAAAGGCCACATGAAGAGACTAGAAGCATTTGAAATGTGGATTTACAGGCGGCTGTTATGTATAAGCTGGGTTGACAAGATCAGAAATGAGGAGGTGATAAGCCGCCTGGGAAGGCCAAGGAAAATCATCAAAACAATTAAAAAACGAAAATTAGAATATTTTGGACATATGATGCGACACCCAGAAAAATACGGCATACTCCATTTAATCCTCCAGGGAAAGATTAAAGGCAAACAAGGTCCAGGCAGGAGAAGAACATCGTGGCTTCAAAATCTAAGGGATTGGTTTGGACAAAACTCAGCAGCACTTTTTCGTGTGGCTGCTGATAAAAATAGGATCGCCAACATGATCGCCAATGTCCAATAACGGATATGGCACAAGTAGAATAAGATATTTGCCTTCATTTGTAACACAAAAATTATGTACAGTCTTCATTTTGAAATGAATTGAACTTTTTCTCTGATTAATACATGTAAAAAAGAACTAATCATTGGCTTTCGTACATCTTATTGTAGTTCATAACTTCAAAAACAGAACTAGGTTGCACATGCCAATTAATTTGGGGGGTTGTGGTGGTGGTGAAAATGCATACACAATTGTGGCTTAAGAATAAAATGTGGAATAATTTTCAGTTCAAATGTTTAGAAAAATATGCCTGCAAATGGTGCACTTTTCATGCTGCTTGAAAATAACCATAGACTGATGTGGAGACAGGATTTATGAATGAACATGTGTACAACAGAACCAGCTAAAACAGTTACTCCGTACAGTAAATCTTTATAAAATGCAAGAATGGAAATCCCTGCTGCAAGGATAAGGATGTATTTTGCTTTACAGTTAGTCATCTCCAAATCTATTATGCCCCAAAGACTCATGTTTTTAAGCAATCAAAAGATCTTGAGTTTATCCCTTAATCTTTTTTAACATTGTCTCAAATTTAAATATATTAAGCTTGAGAAAATGATAACAAACTGAAAGTCAAACACTTATCAAACTAATGAATTGATCAGACTGTGAAAGGTCTTATTCTTTCAAAGCCAACTCGCATTGGCCTAGTGAAAGTAAAAATCAAAAGCTACAAGTTCTCACTCATTACTTGTTGCTTAATACAAAGCAGTGTCAAATTTATTTTAATTGTGCATTTCCCCTTCCATACACTGTGGCTAGATCTTTTCTGACTCCCATCTTACCCTTATGTCCTCAGCTAGCTGCCCTTTCTGTAATTAATCACAGGGAACCTTATGCCCAGTCATTCCTCCTTGAGGGAATTCAGATGAGGTATTTTAATTGCTTTGCTAAAGAGAAGAAAGTCCTGTTTGAGTCCTTGGCTGGTTTTTTCAAGCAAATAGGGAGATTTCCTTACATCCTTATGATTAGAAGTGCTGGGAATTGTGACCTACTATGAATGCCATTTTCTTAAACTATTGCATTAATCATGGAACAGGACCATTTAGAACAAGATCACCTTCCATATTATTATTTTGAGGCAAACATGTCCTGTTTTTGCAGTGGAAAAGGAGTATTTATTCAATAGGAAGTAACAAAGACCCTAGTAATCACTATAGTTGTGCATGCCAATAAAAGGTACTTTATTGAATCTATTTCCAATCATTTAGATTCCTCATTTAAATGAGCATTTTCCTTCAACAGATAACAGCAATGGAATTCTCTGAAATGACTTCAGCTAGTAGGGAGAAATGGATTGGGTATATATTTTCTTCCTTAGTCAAATCTTCCTTCTGATGAGAGCTAGGATTTATGGTTAGCAGTGGTTTTGGGCATTGAAGAAATTCATGAAAACTCATTCCATCGGTTTTTCTTAGCCATACAATGCCTCGGGTCTTAAAGGTCAAAAAAGGAGGTGGGCAAAGATTGGTTACAGCCCAGGGACTGTGGATTATCCACCCGGGGCTACATCATTAGAGCAGGAAGTGGAGAGCAGTGGGAATAGACAACAGTGATGGATTTGGAGTTCTCTGCACTTAGACTTTTAGCATGGTAAAATATTCTCTGAAGTGCCACTTTGGATTTGTGTATATATGGGTGTTTTCTTTTTGACTCAAGGTGAAATGATATAAACATAAGAGGATGCCTCTGGAGAACTGTCAAACTGACATTCGTTATCTGAATTCACTGTTATGGTTTCGCAATGCCCTTGTTATCCAGGGGGTTCCCATTTGGTAAATGAAATTATCCATGTGTTAGTTTAACTCAGAGAAAGTCTGACATATTAAATACATTATAATGAAACCTGTGACTTGGCAGTGCAAAACAATATGTTTGCTTTGTGCTTGAAATCTGGCACATTCCTATAATTAATAACATCTTAATTATTAACAAATGAATGCAGAATACTTGTGGAACTCAAACATCTTGTGCGAATTAAATTTAAACTCATTGTTTAAGTAATAAAAATAAGCATTATAATTAAAAAGATTAAAACTAATGCAAACTAAAAAAGAATTAAAAAATGGAAAGTGCAGAAAAGAAAAAAATAGAAAAAAAAATAAAAATAATAATAGAGTAAAAAAGAAATATGAAGAAATAACTTCCCCCTTCATTACAATGAGTTTAAACAATTTTAGTACTTTATCACCATCTCTTAATATACAACAAATAATCTCTTCTTTCCATAAACCTTAAAGTTTCATTGTTCAGTTCTGATCAGCAAAAGGCCTCTAAAGGGTTACCAGAGATAACAAAGTATCTAATTTAACCTTGATCAAATAAACCCAACTTTATATTCCTTTTACATTTAACATTCCTGATCTTTAATCTCTTCAAATAATTTTCCAGAATTGATCTTTTTATTTTTTCTTTGTCCCTTCCCACAAAGCTTTAACAAGCTTTTTTGTAAACTCAATATAAAAAAGACATTCAAGTCACTCCATTGAAATTTGATAAAGTTATATTAATTCCAAAATCTTATTTCAAATTTATCTGTACTCTTAGTCCATTTGTAAATTTCCAAAAACAATGTTCTAACCTCCTATTTGCTGCTATTTCCATTTTTAAGCCTTTAAATTTGTATTTCTTTTGTCCAGGAATCAATAAAACCTACAAAGTGCTGTAATCCAAAGTGCCAGTCCAGGTTTCAGTGCTTATTGACCCAAAGATTCCTAACAACTGAAAAACAATTTACAAGCAATTTTTTAAAATAATAGACGTATGCTTTTAGTGGAACTTTTAGTTTGCCATTTTTTCTATACATATTCTGGACTATACCTTTATACTTCTCAGGAGATCTTAACTTTACCTCAATTCTCTTTTGTTGCTTAAGTTTTTGTTGGTCTTGTGTTGATGAAGATTCTCAGTAATCTAGGTAGAATTGTCTGGAAGTTGTGTCATGGCAACTGGACTTCTTTTCTTTTTTGATTTGAAAAGTTTTCCTGCTTCTTCAGAAGCTACTTGGATGACCAGCAAAACATTTCAAACCAAAAAAGAAAAGAAGTCCAATTGCCATGACTCAACTTTCAGATTCTTGTTGGTTATCAATTGAAAAACAGATGTGGAATAGAACTTTGTTTGTTTGTTTTTAAGCAAAGTCTTCCTTTGCATGGTGACATCCTTTGTCCATAATCACCAGAAATACTGTCTAATATTTGGGGCTTTAAATACCAGATAGTTTCTCAGCCCTACATTGGGAATAGTTCACTTGGGCTTTGACCTTTGTTAGACCTTTTAGCATTACTGGAAGTCACCAGTGGGCGCTGTCCAAGGTCCTGTTCTTTGGGCTTTGACAGGAACCTGTATGTTCCTGGACCACTAGAAGTTAGACTAATCTCTAGTGCAACCCCTTTTTAAATCATTCAGATAACTTACTCAAGAGTTTGGTGACTAAAATAATGTTTCTTTGATATTTTTGACTGGTAATTTTTCACCACACTGATGGTGCTGAAATTTAAATTTATGAACATATTTTCTGTGGCTTATTTTATTGTGTTATGTTAATTTTAAAATGTCTTTAGGTTGTTTATAGATAGGAATTACAGTGGTATTTAATGAATAGACGTTTTATGAAAAACAGATGGCTATGTAAGAATTGATCAAAACTGTTATGGATAATTTCTGCAAGAATAGCATATGTAGGATATTGGTGGTTTTTTCCTGAATTTTGAAGACTTGTTCTAGTAATATCCCATGAGGCTTTTAAAAAGCAATTTTATATTACATTACTTTATTTGCTAACATATGCAAAGATCATTCAGACAAGTTAATAAGATGAGCTAAGAAAAATATAGCAAAACATTTCCTATTCAAGCCTGAAGTTCTATTATGACCAGAGGAAAGACAAAACTTTAGGCAATGGACAGGGGAAAAAGATTAAAATATTCCATTAAAATCATTTTGATGTTAATATTAGATTGAATATAATTTAAATGTACCAATTGCACAATTTATTCTGGAAAATTCCTAAAACTCTGATATATACAATGTATTCAAATATATTCAGCTAATCAGATTTAAATTCCAAAGTACATGAGCTGTTCCCTCAAGATGTTATTCCTAAATGTTCTCTTGAAATGTTGTTTACATTTTGTGAAAGAACATAAGATTGGACTTCAGCATACACATGCACACACACACACACAGACAATTATATGATTTTTTTTAACTAAAGCAAAATCTCTGTCAAGGCTTGATTGAGCTAGGATAGAAAACTACCCATTTAAAAAAAAATGAGACATGGATTAAACCCTTCAGTGTGCAAACGCCAAGTTTGCCAAATGAGCAGAACAGAACGTTGCTGGGAATAGAACTTTTGTTATTGCATTTCTATAATACATTCAGTTACAATTATGAGAGATCAATATCTGTGGAACAAAATTCCCTGACTACATCATACAATTGCTCTCTGAGCCTTTTGGAACTCTTGGAAAACAGGACAAATTAGTTCCTGCTACCTATTGCAAGAATTCCTCTTGCTTTACACAAAGACAAACAGAGTGTACCACCTTGAAAAGATACCCTTGAAAAATATGGATGCCATGGTTGCTGAAGTTTTTTAAAAAAATATTTATCATCATTTTCATCATTTAGTGTTTTTCCACTGAAGTGGCATACAAGGCAAAAACAATAACAATCATAAAAGAACAAGCCTTTAATAAACACAGAGATAAAGAGAAAAGAGTAAATTAAAACATCTTGCAAAAGAAAATATAATTCAGTTTATTTAGCACCAGATCTTCTACAGGTCTAGATTGATATATTTTACCCTTTGTGCTCCTGCCAAATCTCCCCATGACAATTGTGGGAGAGGAAGAAAAGCTTTTCCTGAATTCTGGGAGTTAAAGTCCACAAGTCTTAAAGTTACCAAGGTTGAGGATCCCTGTGTTAAAGTACAGATCAGCTTTGATTTTCTTGCATGGACAGGTTTTCCAATCAGATGACAGAACTTTTAAAATTTTGGAGGGCACAGGATAAAAAAAATCTTGCAACCATCTCTTGGAATAAAGAGCAGTGGTTTAGCAACATCTTTGTTTGGATGACATTGTTAAACAATGAATTAGTAAAATCCTAAACTGTCTTCTAGGCCCATGTAAAGTGACTCCACTATATTCTGCCTTAAGGCATTCCTTTAATCCAGGTAATTAAGCAATGTAATTCAAGGATATTTACACCAAGATTAATAATAGACCAATAATTAAGCAGTAAACAATACTTCAATCAAGAAACTACCAACTCTGACCAACAATCAAGCAGTAAACAATAGGCTAATAAAGAACACTCCCACCACATTGACAGGACAAGTCACTTGCATATAAACAGAGAAGAAACACCACTCCCTTCTAGCACTGCTGATGTTATTTAGTTTGGTAATGAAAGACCTGCAAGGAAGCAACCAAGGACCCAACAGTTCAACCCTGAGCTACAAATATTTTCTTTGAACAGAATCTAATTCAAAGTCACTCTTGATTTGACAAAATTGAGTTGGTCCTTCTAGATGAAACAGTGAAGTGAGCTGACTTGAATCTAATAGAAAACTGGAGAAGATTTTTTTAAATATCTGGACATAGCAAGGCAGCTGCTCTGGTCCAGCAGTTTGGCAGTGGTGGGGTATTACTGCAATTTAAAAGGGGGAGTTTGGTTAAAATTTCATTGAATCAAAGATTTGCCCAACTTACAATATGAACGGGAAACTGAACAACCCCCTTTATGCTGAATGGATCACAATAGCTGTGCTCTTTCTGTTTTGTGGCTGAATGATGCTGGACATTAGCTAAGCTAGATTGGTGTAGAAAGGTGACTAGTCAATGTTGTCTAAATATAATGGGTTGCATTATATAGCCTAGATTTGCTCTAAACAATTAACTGGTTTCTTCTTTTAGCACATTTCCAATACATAAGCATGCCTTTCAAATAAAAGGCAGTTGAAAGTGAGATGGGTGGCATATAAATTTAATAAATATATAATACCAGAAAGTCAGAGATGTCCATGGTGAAAATGATGACAGGTTTTTCATTGCTTAGAAATCTCAAATGCTGAAATGAAATTTGGATGGATTTCCATTTAGAATAAATGTGTTCTGAGTATTCTTCATGTTGTTGTTGTTTTTTCTCCTAACTTAATGCAAGGCTAGCAATAAGGAAGTAACAGTGTGAGAATAAAAAAAAGGTTCAGTTCAATTATTTAAGCAGGTTTTTGTAGGAGATGACCAGGCTGAGCCTGAGGGAGGGGTCAAATGCATCGTAAGTCAAGATTCCCTGTGTACCCACAAGAAATCTAAGTCCATCCCACCTTGAATGCCTCTCTTATCTCCCGTGCCTTTCCCTTGACCATTTGTTGGTCAGATTCTTGTCAAGAGCTTAAGCTTGCATTAAATCTTTATACTCATTTGAACTGCCTGAATCTCTTGATTTCCCTAGTGCTTAACAGATGTTTCCTTAGTTTATAATATAAAATAAAAATACAAAGGAAAATAGTAGCAAAATAAGGAGGGAGAAGAGAAGGAAAAAGTGTAGGAAAAGAGGGGAGGAGAAAGAAAAGGCATTGATTTTTGATTCCCTTTGGTGCAGTAGAATAAAATAATAGCATCAAATCTCAATTTTTAAATTTTACATAATAATATAAATTAGCCAGTTCGATAACAACAAACCTATCAAACTGGTAAAACCCCAAATCAAAGTTTCATTTTTTTTCCACCTCAAGCACAAAGTCCAGAAGTGGTTTCCAAGCAGAAACAAAAGTAATTGTGTGTTTTTTTCTTTAATCAAAGCAGTCAATTTAGTCCTTCGGGAGAGGGGCGGTATAGAAATTTAATAATAAATAAAATAAATAAATTTCCAGCCCTTGACAGTTTTGTGTTTTTCACCACATTGGAGAAAAAAGTCTCATTTTATTCTAATTTGGATTGAGTAGGATAACATTCTTTTAGATGCATCATTTCTAAAGGCCATTTGAGTGTATACTATTTCTCCTCTCAATATGAAAGTAGGAAAGTGCTCTCTTAATATATGCTCACAATGCTCACAAACTTAACCAAAAAGAGTGACATGACATTCCCCTGGGGAAGTGAGGCCATGACATTTCTTATTGCCCTATCACAACAGTGGAGGCTTTCAACCAAATATTAAAAAAACACAAGCTGAACTCTGTAGAAATGCACTAGAGAGCCAAAACTGGCTCAACTTTCCTCAGCTGAACTAAGGAAAAGAATTGGATCTTCTTACTTCAAACCCTAAATCTGATAGCCTTTCACCTATGACATTAAAATAAACCCAAAAGGGAGAGGAGCGAAAGAGAAAGAAGAATTTTTCCCCTCCTTGTACAAAAAAAGAGGGTACCTCAAATAGCAGGAGAAATGCAATACCTTCTCCAAAGTGGTATGCATTTATAATTTCACGATCGACTCTCAAAACACTTGAAACACAACTATGAACTTTTTAACCACTAATGATCCTGTTGTATAGCAAAATCAGGACCTGATTTATTCTTTAAAGCATATACACACTGCTGAGGCCTTATTTTTAAATGGCTTGCGGCATTCTCTGCTGAAAATACTCAACGTGAATTAATATTCAATGTTCACTGAACAATAATTGCATCAAATTGCTATAATCTAATTAGATGTTAATCCACGTCAAGTGGGATTGCTCCAGGCTTCAAAAGAACACAATTCTCTTTGGGGTTTCAAGCAAGACTGTGGAAAGCATGTGTAGGTGCTATATATATCCACTTGCCATCTATTTTCCTTTGTGCACCACAAGCCTTCCTTAGCATGTTTGCAGAAATGGCAAGGCACATTTCCCAAGTGTCTTCTCTCATATCCCCCCCAAAAGAACTGAGATTTCAGATCCCAAATGTAAAAAATAAGCCTATGATGCTCCAGAGTTACTTCCCTGTCATAAGTACTCTACAGGTAGTCCTTGACTTACAGTGCAGGAATAGAAGGAGTCAGGTCATGGTTGAATGAACTATCCTCATTCTGATTTCATTCATAAGGAGATGAACAGTGCTCTCAATTATTTTTTGACTTTGCTTAAATCAACTCAGTTAAGATATGACTTCACTGGAACTTTCATTTTTATTCCCTTTCATTTTTATTTTATTTCATTTTTACTGAGAGTGAGCATTGAAGGAAATATTCAGAAGTTTTATCAATATTTTATAGAGGCAGTAGTAGCTCTCAGATCTTTTAGTCCTAAATGGAGAGAGGTCTGTTGTTGCTGTATTCCAATCAATAGTTAGCAGTTACTGAAATACTGTAATTCCCCGGTCAAGGATCATACCATTTTCCTGCTAGATGTTTATAGGTCTTTGCGCACCACTGATGAATATTATGTGTCTACAAACAAATTCTATGTTTGTTCTCCCATGCAACTTGCCATCTATATGAAGTGATGAAAGGGAATTGACCACTATGTAAGACAAGTTGAAAAGAATGGATGGGTTGGTGAAGAACTCCTTGGGTTTTGATGCAATTGTCTTGGAAAAGAGTGGCAATGCTATATCCTGATGAATGAATGAATGCTCATATAAATTGTTGTTAAATTAACTTTATTTTTACATTCACCTTCCTTCTCAAATGGTCTAATAGTGCCTTCAAGTAATACAGAATTATGGCTTCTAGAAAATAAAACATCTTTATTAATAAGAACATGTGATATTGATGGATTAAATCAGAGGATTATCTAATCCAACATTTTGCGTCATCCAGTGACTAGAAGTTTACAAGCTGATCATGTGAATAATAACAATGCTGCTCCCCATTATTTTTCTCTTGAACAATAAGAATTTCTATTTCTTTTTTGGCTTGCCAAAATCACCCTATCTGCTTGCCTGTCCTTTTACCTGCATGAATCTCCAACTTTGGCTTACATTTAATTGCAATTCTGACATTTGGCTTTTAGTTTCTTTTTCGAGTGTATCTCTCCATGATTTACCCCAAGGCTCATAAACCATAGACTTGCCAAAACTGACATTTTAATTGCCCACATGTTTGGCTATCTATGGATGAGCCTAACTGAGGGAATATGTTCTCCAAATTCAGGAAAAAACCCTAGCTAGGATTAAATAAATGTATGCCAGTTACTTACAAAAATAATGTATCCTTCTACTTCAAATGCAACACAACACTTGAAGAACACCAAATATCTTGTTGCAAGTTGAATGGATATATACTGTATTTCATAGTTAGTCTCTCTCTGAAACATGTATAGACATACATACCCATATACCCATACCTATTTGTAATATTTGCTTGCCTTTTACTATACTCTTATTGGAAAGCAAAATAAGTCATAAAATAAATCAGTCAGTCCTGAATCCTTAAAATTGAAACGGATACTTTAGGGGCTCTAATATTTCAAAGAGGTCCTGGAGCATAGTTTTGCATAGGTGTGCAAATTCCACTTCTGAATATTAATTCACAATGGACTTCTACAAAGGAAATGGAATTTAGTTCCATCATTCCTTGAGACTTTTATGGAACTAAAACTTTTATGGACTTTTGTGGAGTCAATCCTCTTAAATCCCACTGAAAATGTCTGGGTTATAAGCATCTGTCAAGACCATATAATGAGGAAATTTATATTGATTGATGACTCTCCAAAGGTTTGGAATTTGGGTGAGTTTTGAATAAGAATCTAAAAGTACAGATTCTTATCTCAGTACATAATATCTACAGAGCTATGCTAGAAAACTTATAGGACTAGGCTTCTTCTGGGAAAATTCATAATTGTCAGGTCATATTGCAACACTCCCCATTTCTCCCAAGTATTTTGGCTTCTAGTCCTTATTACATCTGGAAAATAGGAGAATAAATTGTTTATAATTTACTAGCTTTATAACAAAATCCATGCACCCTCATTTCCATACAAAGATAAAAAATAGTGTTTCATCTACAGCATAAATAATGTTGAATCTGTTTTTATTTCTCCATTCCAAACTCTTGCATCTGGAAAATAGAAATGAAATGATTATGTTTATGGTATACTGAAAATATAAATCAATTGATATAATATAGAAAGTTTGTTTTTCAAGGCAATAAATAAACATCTTTAAAATATTGTTTATTCACATTACATTAGACCTCCTAGAATGTTACTGCTTTTACTGAGGCAGATTGTAGAAATATATCACACTGTAATGAAAGAAGCTAATATACCTATTTTTTATTTTCTGATTTATTTTTATAAATAATTCAAGGTGACAAACATACCTGGAAGTCCTTCCTCCTCCTATTTTCTCCACAACAACAACCACAACTCTGTCACAGGGTTTGGCCCAAAGTCACGCACTGGTTTTCATGCTTAAAATGGAACTAGAACTCACAGTCTCCTGGTTTCTAGACTGCTGCTTTAACAACTAGATATGTTTGTTGCTTGTACTATGTTGGTACTCCAAAGATAGATATATGAAATACGCTGTCACAAAATAAGTGTTTTGTTACTACCCAATTACAAAAATCCTAGGTAGTTTACAAAATCACTAATGCTAAATTCATAAAACCCAAGTTCAACCAAAACAACAACAACAACAAAAACAAATTTAAAGTACAATGCATCTACTCGCTAAGGTGGAATGCAAGTATACTCTTCTCCAAAAGCTTGTCTAAAAAAACCCAAGTTTTAAATTGAAATGGCAAGTGTGGAACCATCTGGGTCTTAGGAAGGAGATAATTCCAGAGTTGATGATAGAAAAACATACCGGTAGCTCTCAGGTGCCAACCCCTTCTCACCTCCCATCTCCCACCTGCAATGCCGATGGCTTTCACTCTGCTGGCATTCTGGAGGGCTTGAAGATCTGGCGCTTTCCCCAGATTTTAGGCTGTGAGGAGTGTTTGTGTGTGTGTGTGTGTGTGTGTGTGAGAGAGAGAGAGAGATAGATAGATGTAGGGTATATACATTTTGCTGTTGACTGGATTTGCCATTTTGTTCATTTTTAAAAAGTTGGATTGTATATTGCTGTTTGTTTTTATTCTGTGAGCCACTCAGTCAAATGGAGTCAGGTGGTGTCCATTTCAAACAAATAGTAAGAAGAACTGGGTCTGACAAATCAATGCACGGGCAGCTTCTGAGTATCTTCAAGAACATCGCTGTGTAAACCAAATTGCAGTAAACTGATATAGATAGGGCAATAAGGGTCTCCTAGGTCCTATTCCAAGAAAGGCTGCAAGTTGGTATACCAGGTGTATCTGGGCAAAGGCATTCCTGGCTATACCCCACCCCCCACCAGAAACATCTAGGTGCATCTACGATTCTAAGAGTGTTGAGCTCTTGAGGGCTGCCTCAACTGACCACAAGGTTTTTGCAGGGTTTTCTTTACATGGGGAATGGGATAACATTACAGAAATTTCAGCAACTGGATTACTTTTACTTGAGAACCTAATTTGTCTTTCGGCTCATTAAGGAGCTTTTCAATTTCTTGGTAATGGCTTTTCTAGGAAATGAAAAGCTGACTTCACTGAAAACTGAGGAATTTGCAGGTGGCGGTTGCTTTTTTCCACAACCATCTCCTGAATCTATACAAGGCTGTGAACAGATCATTATAAAAAGCAGTTCTCATCTGTGATTCGATCCTTTGGGGAGACTGCCACTCCCTGCAGCACCAACCAAGGGAATCACTAAATCATCATTTATTTATTTATTTATTTGATTTGTATGCCGCTCCTCTCCGGAGACTCAGAGCGGCTCACAACATATACAAAACATCAAAATATTAAAAATAGATACCCAACACACGTACAACTTTTGAACAACAATCCACAATCATCCCCAGGCCTGCTGGCAAAGATAAGTTTTAAGGTTCTTTCGGAAGGCCGGGAGAGTGGGAGAAATGCAGAGTTCAAGGGGCAGTTGGTTCCAGAGGGTGGGCGCCACAACAGAGAAGGCCGTCCCCCTAGGACCCGCCAAACGACATTGTTTCGCTGACGGGACCCGGAGGAGGCCGACCCTGTGCGCTCTCACCGGTTGTAGGGAAGTATGTGGCAGAAGACGGTCCTGTAAGTATCCTGGTCCAGATCCATATAGGGCTTTATAGGTAATGACCATGCAAGGCTGGAAGAACAGCTATTCTATATTTTGGGGATTTAATTTCAATTTGCTTCATCCCATCCAGTCTCATACAGCTACAGAGCTCATGTAAGGGTTGCCCTAGCACCCTATATTAAGCTTCAAATGAGGGATATAAATGGGCATCATTGATGATTGATCTCTCACATGTCTTTACATAGAAATTAAATAACATTAATTACTGACTCCTCTAACACCCCAAACAGAAGAAACCAGGGACATCACTGCTTATTTCTCACCATTTTTGACTACCGTTGGTCCCTCAAGAAGGAGTATAGAATCATTCTAATAAGTGCTTCCAATTCTCAGTCCTCATAGATGGTCCAAGAAGATACTATAGACAAAGATTTCAAAGCCCCTGGAAGTTCTAAGGGCCAGAAAAGTCCCATTTCCATTATCCAGGTCCTGGTGAAGAGAATTCACAAGGGCTACCTGTGTTATTTCCATTCAGTGCCTGAATCTAAGATCTTCCTAGAAGGGATATAGATACTGTAACATGCTTCATCCAGAATAAGGGTGGTTTGTGGTTGAATTACCACTACCTTCTCTAAAAATCTTCTTTAAAAGGAAGGAATGGCATTTCCTACACCGGAGGTTGACCTACTTTGCCTCAACATAATGTTCTGGGCAATATTCTATGGACATAATATGGTGGATATTTTGAGATGGTTTAGACAGTTCCACAATTGTCAGTTGTTTTTCCTTCATGTATTGCTAATATGTTTTCTGAAGGCACACTTGGTCAATGTGGAAAACATGGTGGTGAAATCAGATGGACTTTTGGTCTGACCCATTGGGATCTTTCCATGACTATGTCTGGTGTAGTTTTTTTTCTTACCAGTATTAGGCAATAATTATATTACAGCAATTTGAAATAATTGCATAGCTTCCTATTATCCTTGGAATTATAGAGAGCAGAAGTTTCCTTTGGCATATATCATAACCAACCCTTTCTCATAGACTCTCAAAAGGTAAACAAAATTAGAAAAAAAATCAATTTATGGGCTTGTGGGAAGAATCCAGAGAAAGAAATATTTTTGGGAATGTTAAAGGAATAATGGAGAAGATCTTAAAAAAGACAGAAACTAGACCCCAGAAACAAGCCACAGCCCTGTCTCTCCTAAGCAGAAAGTAGGGAGAGGCCAGCTTTTAGAAATGCAGATGTGATAATCCTTCCAGAAAGGAGCCAGGAAGCTAGAAGCTGATGAGATTAGAAAGACAAAGATCCCTAAAATCTACACCCCCACGCAAACTCTAAGAACAGAAAACATAATAGGATTAACCTACCAATGCCAAAAGGGACACACTGAACCTTAGGTCAAAGTTCATGCCACAGGAATAGGAACTCCAAACACAAAAGTCCAAGAAGGTATAAAAACCCACCACTCCCAGCAACATATGGTCAGCTTTCCCAGAGCCATGCTTCTGTCTGGCTCTGCTCTTCAATAAACTACAACCTTCTTTCTAAAGCAGTGTTATTTTGTTTATTCTGGCTTGGACCCTGATGAAGGTTTTTCTTTCAACAGGCTATAGTTTACATCTCAGGGTTTAAAGATCTATTATATTCAAAAGATTTTCATTCCAAATTATGACATTTGGATCATTTAAATCAAAATGAATTTCTCCATTTCTTTTCCTTTTTTGGGTGGGATTTTAATTTTAATAGAGTACCAGGAACAGAACAAAGTAGTAAATATATTTTCTCTTTCCCAGATTCCTCATCTCTAGACTTTAGTCTTCCTTCTTTCTATTTCTGTCAGATAATCTACAAACAATAATTCTGCACAAAACTTTGAATTAGCATTTGTGACTCCTAAAGTTTGGTTCCCAACTCTTTCAAATTTCAACTTTCAAATTTCTTGCTCTGGCTGGGTAATTTTTATGAGTTGATGTACCTGCTATAAAATATGCATCAACTACACATCCCATTCAAGAACTCTTAGTGGTTTTATTTTTAGGTTATTCTTCCCAAATCATTTCCTGTTCTGAAGTTTGCTGCACTCAGACAAACCAACCAAAATTGAAGTTGTGGCAATGCATTCACTGCATTAATCTCAGATCTTAGGCTATAAGGTATCATTCCTAAGAGAACATATACAGTGCTTCTTTGTTTCATGTTAAAGAGCAGCCCCATGCTTGCCTATTCAAAGGAAAACACAATTGACACACTGAAGCAAAAAGCCGATCTAAGATCTGAAAAAAAGACATTGCTTCCTATTCTAGTTGCTTTAAAGGAGAAGAGATTAAGAAGTATTTCTGGCACAGCTTACATATCTGGAATCAGGTGCCTTTTGCAAAAACATCTGTCATCCCACCCACAGAAATTACAGAAGGATTTAAAGGTCTTAGGGTGCAAAGAGCATCAAAGACAGCTGTGACTCCTGATTTAAGCAAGACATTCTTCAGAGTGCCATTCCATCTGCTGAAAGCTTTCTTGGCTGGGTTCTCTCATCACCCCAAGGTGTTCTAAGAAAGAAACTCACAATGAGCTGGCAAACCGTGATGAAATTTGAGGGCTCCGTATGCTTTTTGTTAAATCTGCTCAGTGGTTCAATGGTTCTGCTGTTACTTCCCATTATGATTAGTTGACCAAATCAATGAATGAATACACTTACCCCTTGTTCTCCTCTCAGGTGATCAAAGACACCAAATCAAATTATGGACTATAGTTTGCACTTGACTGATTATAAGTGATATCGGGGGCAAGGCTACAGTTGAATTTAGACAGGAGGAAGCATTCCCATGACAGAACAAAAGCGCTTTGGGATATGGGGAGTCCTGAAATAACATTTCTCATGTAAAAGCAATTACTTATCAGGAACTTCCTGCTGCTGCCATATTGGCAGGATGAATTGTGCAGGTTACTTAGCACATCTGGAATCACCATAATTATTATATTGCCTGATGGTGCTTGAACATATGTTTTTGTTTCTTCTCTTTGAGATGTTTCCAAGGCTGGCTGGAGAAAAGTCTAGGCAAAATGTGATCCTTTTTCTAATCATGCAGGCCCTCACTGCAAAGGCATACAGATAGTCCTTGATTTATGACCACAACTGGAATGGGACTTTTCATTACTAAGCAAGCAATTTTTAAGTGAATCATGCCCCAATTTTACAACCTTTTTTTTGCCATGGTTGTTAAGTGTGTCCCTGTAATTGTTACATGAATTACATGGTCATTAAGCGGATTTGGCTTCCTCCACTGGCTTGGTTTATCAGAAGCTGACTGAGAAGCTAACTAATGGTGATCGCATGACCCCAGGGTGCTGCAACCATTGTAAATACTTTGCTACGTATTTGCTAAGTGCTTGAATTTTGATCATGTAATTGGGATGGTGTGAAGATCGCTACAGGTCACTTTTTCAGTTGTGCTACAAGGTCGAACTGTTGCTAAAAAAAATGGTTTAAGTAAAGGACTACCTGTATGGTTGGGCCAGTCGTTTAACTGTTAAAGCTTTTCCATAATGCTGTTGGCATTAAGGGAAATTATCTGATACTACTTTGCTTCTGAGAGAGTGAGGTCAGTGCAGATAGTCCTTGACTTACAACAGTTCATTTAGTGACTATTCAAAGTTCCAACGGCACTGAAAAAAGTGACTTATGAACATTTTTGACACTTACAATCATTGCAGCATCCCCATAGTCATGAGACCCAAATTCAAACACTTGGCAATTGACTCATATTTATGACGGTTACAGTGTCCTGAGGCCATGTGGTCACCTTTTGTGACCTTCTGACAAGCAAAGTCAGTGGGGAAACCAGGTTCACGTAATAATCGTGTTACTAGCTTAACAACTACAGCGTTCCATTTAACAACTGTGACAAGAAAGGTTATAAAATAGGGCAAAATTAACTTGAGAAATGTCTCACTTAGCAAGAGAAATTTTGGACACAGTTGTGATTGTAAGTCGAGGACTAGCTGTAAAAAAAAAGTGTGGGTGGGGGGTGGGGAGGGCTGAGTCAGATCTTATTAAGGAACTGGATCTTGGACAAAGTTGCCTGTCCCATTTTAAACTGGGAGTGAGTGCAAGGCACGTATGCCTCAAATAGCTTATATGTTGAAAATCCCAACAGACCTTTCTGTATATAAAATGTGTGGTGAGTTATTTAAGTAGTACGGGATGTGTGTAAACTGTGTAGATTCAGTGGGATCTGCTGTTTCTTTCTTTGTTGTGGGCAGCTTCAGATGCCAGACAAATAGATTCCAGTCTCAGCAAGAATGCATAGATTTGACAAATAAAGCAATTTGCCAGACTGGTTGTGATTTTGAAATTCAGAATGGAATTCTCTCAAGATAGAGGTCATTCATCATTCATAAATGTCAAATTTGATTAAATGCATTAAAAATTGTCAAGGTCAATGTAAAAATCAATCCATTACAATTTTCTTAATGTTCATAATGTTAGTTTACAATGTTTAGCAGCTTCATAATCCTGATTTTTTTTTTAAAAAAAGGAAATGATCTCAGAATTGCTTGAAACTCTTAACCAATTACCAATAAAACTGCTGATATTACTTTTTGCAAGTATTTTGGTAACAATAATGTATTGGTTCTAGACCTTTATATTAAATAAATTGCTTGTTCTCTTTTACTTGGTCCCTTAATAGTAATCACATTTGTTTTCTTTTTTTAATGTATCCATGGTGCTTAAATAATAAACAACCAGTTGTTGATGAATGATACTCTTTAAAACAAAACAATTATTATTATTATTATTATTATTATTATTTATTAAATTTCTATGCCGCCCTATTCCGGGAACTCAGGGCGGCTTACAGCATAAATAGAAATCCAATACAAACTAAATAGTACATTTATAAAAATAAATATATAAAAAGAAGAACCCCTAAATTAAGAACCATTCATTCAGCAAACATACACACAGACATACACTGGCTAGGGGCAAGATTTCAACCGCCCCAGGCCTGCCGGCAGAGATGGGTCTTTAGTAGTTTACGAAAGGCGGAGAGGGTGGGGGCGATACGGATCTCCGGGGGGAGTTGATTCCAGAGGGCCGGGGCCGCAACAGAAAAGGCCCTTCCCCTAGGCCCCGCCAGGCGACACTGTCTAGCCGACGGGACCTGGAGAAGGCCGACTCTGTGGGCCCTAACCGGTCGCTGGGTTTCGTGAGGCAGCAGGCGGTCTCGTAAGTAACCTGGTCCGATGCCATGTAGGGCTTTATAGGTCATAACCAACACTTTGAATTGCGTTCGGAGACCAATAGGCAGCCAATGCAGCTCACGGAGTGATGCTGAGATGTGGGCATTTCTGGGCAGGCCCAACACTGCTCGCGCGGCTGCATTCTGCATTACCTGAAGTCTCCGAACGTTTTTCAAAGGTAGCCCCATGTAGAGAGCATTGCAGTAGTCGAGCCTCGAGGTGATAAGGGCATGAGTGACTGTGAGCAGAGACTCCCGGTCCAAATAGGGCCGCAACTGGTGCACCAGGCGAACCTGGGCAAATGTCCTCCTCGCCACAGCCGAAAAATGATGTTCCAAGTTTAGCTGTGGATCGAGGAGGACGCCCAAGTTGCGGACCTTCTCCGAGGGGGTCAAAAGCTCCCCCCCCAGGCTAATGGACGGATAGATTGAATTATCTTTGGGAGGCAGAACCCATAGCCACTCCGTCTTGTCGGGGTTGAGTTTGAGCCTGTTGGCACCCATCCAAACCCTAACAGCCTCCAGACATCGGCACATCACTTCCGCTGCTTCACTGAAATGACACGGGGTGGAGATGTAAAGCTGGGTATCATCAGCATACTGATGATATCTCACCCCGTGTTGTCGGATGATCTCACCCAGTGGTTTCATGTAGATATTAAACAGCAGAGGGGAGAGGACCGATCCCTGAGGGACCCCACAAGGGAGGAACCTAGGGGTCGACCTCTGACCCCCCGCCAACACCGACTGTGACCGACCAGTGAGGTAGGAGGTGAACCACTGCAAAACAGTGCCCCCAACCCCCAACCCCCCCAGTCGGTGCAGAAGGATACCATGGTCAATGGTATCGAAAGCCGCTGAGAGGTCAAGTAGCACCAGGATAGTGGAAAATCCCCTATCCCGGGCCCGCCAGAGATCATCCGTCAGCGCGACCAAAGCAGTTTCCGTGGAGTAGCCGAGCCTGAATCCTGACTGTTGAGGGCCCAGATAATCGGCCTCATCCAAGGACCGCTGGAGCTGGAGTGACACCACCTTCTCAACAACCTTCCCTATAAAGGGAAGATTGGAGACAGGACGGTAGTTGTTTAAAACAGCTGGGTCCAGGGAAGGCTTCTTGAGGAGGGGGCGCACAATTGCCTCCTTGCAGGGAGCCGGAAAGGACCCCTCCCTCAAAGAAGCGTTGACAATCTCCTGAACCCAGCCCCGCGTCACCTCCCTGCTGGCCGAAACCAGCCAGGAGGGGCACGGGTCCAATAAACAGGTGGCGGAGCTCACAGCTCCAATGGCCTTGTCGACTTCATCAGGTGCCACCGGGTCAAACTCCTCCCACACAACAGGATCAAGACGAGTCCCTGTCATCTCGACTGAATCATTATCAGCCGATACTGCATTCCAATTGGAGTCAAGGTCCATCCGAATCTGGGCGATTTTATCCGCAAAAAACTTATTAAAGTCCTCAGCACTACCCTGCAAGGGTGCATCAACCCCCCCCTGATTAAGGAGGGAGCGAGTTACCCTGAACAGGGCGGCTGGGCGGGATTCCGCAGATGCAATCAAGGCGGAATGATACGCGCATCTTGCCGCCTTGAGCGCCACCTGATAAGTCTTGATATAAGATCTTACAAGTGTTCGGTCAGATACGGATTTACTTTTCCTCCATCGCTTGAAGAAAGTTATAAGAAACGAAACTTTTAAGACTAATGGAACTGTTCATTCAGTGGTTACAAAATAAGAGAAGAAGAATAATAAGGAATCATAATATTTGGAAGGCAAACAGGGAGGACATATTAACCTAACATCAGTATTCTGTCAGAGTTGATATGAAATAACTCTCTCAGGATGTCCCCTGCCAGGGTGATACTACTGAAAAACTCAGGTGTACAATTTCCACACTTTTTGCTTGAAATAGATTTTAAAAATGGAAAGCTTGTACTAAATTGGATTCTAATTTCTCAGAAAAAAATCCTTGTGAATTTTGAGGTTAAGTATCTGGCCTTAGTAAAGTCAGCACCTGGCTGATTCCACCTGGGTTTGGAAAACAAGATTCAACCTGATTAATTCTTAGATGGAGAAAAATGAGGTTGTAGAATAGATTGGGAAATCACCGTAATTCCTAGAATAGCAATGGCAAATCAATTATGGGTAATGTCCTGCTTTAAGTTTCAATTACATACTCAAACAGAGTTGCTCTGGAGATTAGCAATTTACTTAAGATCAAAGAAATAATTGCAGTCAAGGAAAGTAACATAAATCAAATCACAGTCTCTGAAAAAAAAAAAGCTTGCTTGAGTGGTTTCATTTTCAACAGGAACATGCAGAAGGATAGTCAAAATCCAGTCCAAAATTCAGAAAGCCAGGTCACATTTGTCAGTTCAAGGGTCAGAGTTTCACAAGCAGAATCCACAAAAACGTCACTCAAGAGCCAAAAATCAGACAGTTGTTTCCAATGAAGGAATATGGGTCAGAGCTGTTCCTTAAATATGGCTGCAGCCAGTTGCTTTCAATTACAAAGACCTTTTACTCTGTTTGGCAAGAAGCCTCACTGAGTATTGTTGTTCTGCTCTCTATTCTACTAGCTGGGTGTGAGGATTTGGAAGTGACAGCCCAAAGTGTTGCTCCCAATCATCTGCCTCTCCTTGAAAGATCATTTGGAGCCCTCCAAAACTTCATGAACAAGGTGGCTTGGCCATTGCAGCCCAGACTGTGCTGCATTTTGGACACAAGAGAGATTTAACATAAATCTCTTTGTGCCTCTTCAGCCACAAGAATATTTGTGGAGAATTAACTTAATTTTGTAAAAAAAATATGGTCAAGAAAAAAATTATTGTCAAGTTTTTCTTGACCATATTTTTTTTATATAAAAGTAGGTCAACTCTCCATAAATATTCCTGAAGAGGCATAAAGAGATTTATGCTAAATATCTCTTGTGTCAAAAATGCAGCACAGTCTGGGATGCAATGGCCAAGCTCGTACTTCAGAATACATCAGAAGTAGAAGACTAGAAGAAAATAGACTGGGTTGGGAGTAGTAGTGAACTTTCATGGGCTGAAGAATAATAAGCATGTTATTTTGAACATCTACTTAACCAAACTACAACTTGATGGCTCCATTTCCATTTTCTGTTTCTTGTCAATATACTATGCCTCATATCCAAAGGGCAATGCACATTATATATATTCTTTCTTCATGCCATTCTTGGTTTTAATCCTTATGAAGGATATCACTTTACCCAGCCCCTAAGGTTCTGTAAGAAATGTTTATTACTGTTGTCATATAACATGTGTATGCCTGTTCCTTGTACTCCTGCTATTCTTTCCTTTTTCACGGAAGGCTGCTTGTATGAGTTGGTTTTGACTTTATTGTTTACATGGACAAAACATGTGCCTGCTCTTTTTTCCCTTTCATTAGCAAGTCCAATAGTGCCGCTTTTGGCAGGAAGAGTTTTTCAGTCATGTGGTTTTGCAGGTGCTGCACTGAAGAATAACAGACAATGTACAGAACTCTAGTGTGCTCTGTGATATAGGCTGAATAAATTTTACCGCAAGGCCATTATTTTGCAGAGCAGATTATGAAAATATTTGTGTGCTGTTAGATAGGTATCCTTTATTGTCATTTTTTACTGTGGGCACATTGGCATACATTAAAAATGAAATTCTGTTGCCTGCTCTCAAAAGTGTACACATACATAACACACATATAGACATGCTATATATCTACATATGTATTTGTTTTCTGAGGTTTTCGCGGGTGTTTGTATGTAGGTCTTTGGTTCTTTGGGTTTTCTCCCAAGTAGAATTTGAAGTGTCTTGGCGACGTTTCGACGAAGTCCCATTCGTCATCTTCAGGCTGGTGCTTTCAGCTTCGTGCTTCTAGGAGCAATGTGTGACTGTAGCTTTTCTTCCTTTTAACTGCCAGTGGGGGTTTGAACTGATTGGCTGGGAGCTCGGCTGTGTTCTGATTGGGTGGAGGTGTGTTCTGATTGGTTAGGGGCTTGACTGTGCTTTGATTGGATGGGGGATTGGCTGTGCTCTGATTGGATGGGGGATTGGCTGTGCTCTGATTGGATGGGGGAGTGTTCTGTTTGGGTGGGGGCTTTGTTGTGTTCAAGTTGGTCTGAGTTGCAGGGGGATTAGAGATGGTGAGCTGCATAGCTGTTTGGCTTCGTGTTTGTGGTCGTGCCTCATCTTCATGGTGGGCCTCAGTTTGCTTCATGTATGAATTGGAGGGGTTTAAGGTGGTCTGGTTTCTGGTTTGTGGTTGTGCCTCATCATCGTGGGTTTGGGTTTGCTTTTTGCGTGGATGTGTGGTGGTGACATCCTGTGTGGTTTTCGTGAGTGTAGGTCTGGTGTCATTCTTTGTGTTATGGGCTCGTTTGTCAATAAGGGCAGGTTTCCAAATGGCTGGTAGGCGGGAGGTATCATCTCGTTTGTTCATGCTGTGTGGGCATTTTTCTATCTCAATGGCTTCTCTGATTATTCTGTTTTAAAGTGTTCAGTTTTGGCGATAGTTCTGGTCTTTTTGAAATCAATTTCATGTCCTGTGGCTTTAAGGTGTTGGACCAGGGAAGAAGTTGGTTCCTCTTTTTTGACTGAGTTTTTGTGTTCTTCAGTGCGTGCACTTATTCTTCTGTTGGTTTGTCCGATGTATGTGGTGGGGCAGGCAGTACATGGGATTTCATATACTCCTTGACTTTTTAACTCAATTTTGTCTTTAGGGTTTCTTAGGATGGTGGATATTTTTCTGTTTGTGCAGAATGCTGTTTTGATATTATGTTTGTGGAGAATCTTGTCTGTGGTGCCTTTTATGTATGGGAGGAGGGCTTTGCTGTTTTCTTGTTCTCTGTCTTGGATTTTAGTGGGAGTTTCTTTTTGGATTAAGTTGGAAATCTTATTTTTTTGGAATCCGTTGGATGTTAGTACATTAGTGAGAGTGTGTAGTTCGGTTTTTAGGTGTTGTTTGTCAGCTAGGCATTTGGTTCTGCAGATGAGTGTCTTGGCTACGGAGTTGATCTGTGCTGGGTGGTGGTGTGAGAGTGAGTGCAGATAGCGGTTTGTGTGTGTTTTCTTCTGGTAGATGGTGTGTCCTAGGGAGCCAATGGATTTCTTGTAGACTAAAACATCCAGGAAGGGAAGTTGGTTATTAGTTTCTGTTTCCATGGTGAACTGTATTTTTGGGTGTAGGCTGTTGAGGTGTGTGAGGAAGTTGTCCAGTTTTTCTTTCCCATGTGGCCAGATTACGAAGGTGTCATCTACGTATCTGAGCCAGAGTTTGGGTTTGTGGTCAGATTTTTCTAGAGCTTGGGTTTCAGAGTGTTCCATGTAGAGGTTTGCAATGACAGGTGAGAGGGGTGATCCCATGGGTGCTCCTTCTATTTGTTTGTATTTTTGTCCGTTATAGATCAAGTATGTGTTGGATAGACAATGGTTGGTCAGATCTAGGATGTGTTTGTGGGGGTTATATTTGTTTTGGATAGCTGTTAAGGCTTCTTTGATTGGCCCTTGGGTGAAGAGGGATATGACATCGAAGCTATACATATGTATATATCTACACCCTTACATATAAATACATATAAACATTAATAACTATCCATCTTGAATACATAGCGCAAAGAGGAAGCTTGAGAGTTCACAAGGTTGATACCGTATGGAACAAAACTGTGACTGAATTTGGTTGTTCTGCTTCAGATATTATGAAGCCTCCTCCCAGAAGGTAACACAGAAAACAGGTCATGAAGAGGATGTGTAGTGTCCCAGATAATCTTGCGGAGTCTGCTTAAGCAACGCTTATATGCTATATCTTGGATAGAAGGGAGTGAACTGCAAATAAACTTTTCTGACATCCTCACCACTCTGCACTGCCTTCCTGTCTGAAGCAGTGATGCTTCCAAACCAGACTGTAATGCAATATGACTGGATGCTCCTGCTCATTCTTCTATAGAAAGTGGTAAGGACAGGAGAAGGAAGATGTAATTTTATCATGCGACACAGAAAATGCAGACTCTGTTGTGCCCCCTTCACCAGTATCTCACTGTTGAGCAACCAAGCCAGCCTACTCATTAGCTGCACACCTAGAAATTTGCTGCTGCTAACCATCTCCACAGGTGAATCATTAATACACAGAGTGTGGCTGTACCTACCTTTTCTGAAATATACAATGATGTCTTTAGTTTTTCCAACTTTTAAAACTAGGCTGTTTTTATTATACCAGGTCACCAAATCCTCTATCTTTCTGTGGTAAGCACCCACATTGTTATCTTAAATAAGCCCACTTCTATTATATCATCTGCATACTTCACAATATTGGTTGGTAGGAAACCTTGCACAAAAGTCATGTTATTTGCTCATTTAGGATTGAAAAGACATCTGAGATCATGTTGTTCAATGCAAATCACCAAAGTGAAGGGAAAAATATGTCATTACTAGTGGTCGTTTTTCAAGAGATGCCAAAACTATCATTCTCTTCCAATTTTCATAAGGCTTTTGGGCACATGAAAATAAGATCTCAGAAATGTATACCGTATTTCGCGCTCAATAGGGCGCACCTGCTGATAAGGCACACCTAATTTTAGAGGAGGAAAATAGGGAAAAAAATATTTTGAGCCAAAAAGTGGGCTAAGAGACATACAGGTAGTCCTCAACTTTTGACAACAATTGAGCCCAAAATTTATGTTGCTAATCAATTTCCTCAACCACATCAGACATAAAAAAATTATTAGCCACAATACTATAATGAACCATGCATTTGTTTAGGATGCATGTGGGCTTTAGCTGACGTTTTTCCACTGAACATGTATCAAAAACTGCTTTATTTCTGCTTTAAAAGAAGGGAACTTTTTTTGTTCTTGGAGCTTGCTTCTTCATTCCAACTGGGTGTAACCCAGGGGTTCTCAACCTTGGCAACTTTAAGACTTGTGGACTTCAACTTTTATCAGCTGAGTTAAATGCAATCTAAGCGCAAAAAACCTAGTATTGCAATCTAGGAAGTAAATCCCATAAAACCTAATGACCAGGAAAGGGGCAGTGGCTTCTATCCAAGCGAAGCGCCTCAAACATGCACGCAGACTGGAGCCTATAGTAGCCCTGTCTTTTACAGGACAAGTCTGCTCCACACCGACTATCATCCTCTCCAACCGCCCTTTGGACGCGACCAAAGAATCTTTGGTAGCAGAAAGTGCTTACCGTAGGTAGGGGGATTGCTGCTGCTGCTGCTGCTGCTGTCACTGCGCACCCCGTAGTACTGCGAGGTAGCGCAGGCCAAAAGGCCCGGCAGGTAAGGTGAAAACTTGACTGCGTAACCGTGGCGGCCGGGCAAGCGGAAGGCCTGCGCCCTCAGGAGCTTTCCTAGCGCCTCGCCGCTTCTGCGGCTCATGGCTTCACCGCCGGCGCTGAGCTCGTCTGCCTGGACGTGGGGTGGCAGCTGCTCGCGGGCGGCTTCAAAACCGCCCGCTCCCTTCCTTGTTTTGCCGCCCCTCTTGTGTGGGCGGGGTTGAGGGAAACGGTCACCGTCACCGCCTTCTTGCGAGTCGGACTTCCGGTCCCAGCTCGCCCTTCTATGGAATTGCTTCGTGTGCGAGAAGGGGCGCGAGAAGCTTCTTGTGAAAGAGTTCACTGAGATGCTAGGCAGGGTGGTGGTAGAGTTTCACTGAGCATGTAAGTAAACAGAACCTGACACAATCTCTGTGAGGTTCAAAATTAAGCTTTGTAAATTTAGACTGATACTTATGTTTGTGGCATTCATGCTGTCTTCTAAGGCAACGGCGCTTGCGTCACATCCCCTCTGCTCCAGCGCCTCCCCCCCTCCCTGCCTGCATCTTCGCTCCATAAGGCGCGGCTGATTTTTCCTCCTACTTTGGGAGGGAAAAAACTGCGCCCTATGGAGCGAAAAATACGGGTAATTTTATGCCTATTTTATATTTTGGCAGTGACTTTTTTCTTTTTATAAGACCTCTTCAACCTCACAACTTCATCCCAGCCAATCAGAGATTGTCTTGTGAATGTAACAAAGTCATCACATACTGACTCTTGCTCAATATCTGTACTAAGATTGTATCACTGAAGTTGAGCATAGTCAATTTAAAGTGAAAGTTCATGAGTATCCTAAAAAAAATATCCACATAACAACAACTGTTCGCTGATCTTCTCTTTTGATCTTGAAACTTTTGTTGTATTGTTAATATTTTAGTTAATGTGTATGATTAAGCTTTTCTCTCTTTTGCATTCCAAAATATAAAATACAAGTGAAAATAAATATGATTGGAAAATGGGAAGGGGAAAGAAAGGGAAAAGAGAGGTACAGGTGCAAGGGAAAGAAAAAAAACCCAGCTTCCATCTTTTTTCAGTGTAATAAAGTACAGAATGAACTTATAGCCTCAATTTTTTATTTTACCAATTTAACAAATCCTATATCAAAAAACTGCATTAATCAGCAAAACCGAATGTCAAAAGCTCATTTTTCTTTTGTCTCAAACACCAAGTCCAGAAGCAGTTTCCAAATAGAAGCAAAGTTGGATGTGTTCTTTTCTCTAATTAAAGCAATCAATTTTGCCATTTCTGCTACCTCCGTGGCTTTTTCCATCCGTTATTCTGTTACAGAGATTGATATATCTTTCCATTTCTGTACATATGGAATTTTTACTGGAGTCAACATATACAATAATAAAGTTCCAAATATTTTTTCCCCAACTCCTTATCTTTTAGTAATTCTAAAAGAAAAATGTCATGTTTCAATGTTATGTTAGTTGATCAGAAAGTTCTTACAGGGTAGCATTATAAGACAGAAACTAGAAAGGTGAAACTGCAAAATCAAAGAGATGAAGAACAACTTTTTGGCTCACCAAGCAGCTATTGAGGCTCAGTTAAAACGACTGCCTGGTGAGCTGAAACTACCCCAGCCAGCTTCACTGCCCCCTCTTGCAGACTGTTAAATTTGTAAATCATGCCTGGACTTTAATTTACAATGTGACCACTATTTCATATGCTGCATTTTAGAATGTTGAGCTATTTCTGAAGGGGTGTTAACTATACCCTGTCAGCAGCTGCTGTCATCCATGAACTCATGGTAAGAAACTTTAAATTTACAGAACCTTGGAGTATATGATCTTGAAACTATGTTGACTGAGTGGAACAACCATTTATATTGTGAATAACTGTGGCAAATGGTGTGAAAATACAAAGTAGGCATACAATAACATGTGTTATCTGCACAATGTGTGCAATTCCAAAATCTATTGCTTCATGAATTTCCCATTGTTTGATGAATTAAACTTTGATACCACTTTGTTTTATTAACATGTGATAGGAACATTTCGTGTGTGCTGAATAATTTATGATTGTGTGACTGGCTGAACACCATCAGGTTTCAGAAGCTGAACTAAGTCAGGTCTGTTTAATGCTTGGAGAGGATACTACCCGGATTGTAACACTGACTTGAGAAGAAAATATATGTCACAAAATACTGTTTCTAAGAAAACTGCTTAGTTACGTCCATTCAATCATAAGTCTATGAAGGCTGTTAAATCCTATACTCATAGGCATGATAGCAGTCTTCCAATATTTGAGGGGCTGTCACAGAGAGGAGGGGCTCAACCTATTTTCCAAAGTGCCTGAAGGCCAGATAAGGAATAATGGATGGAAACTGATCAAGGAGAGATCAACTTAGAACTAAGGAGAAATTTTCTGACAATGAGAAGAGTCAACCAATGGAACAGACTGCTTTCAGAAGTTGTAGGAGCTTCTTCACTGGATGCTTTCAAGAAAAGACTAGACTGTTATCTGTCAGAAATGGTGTAGGATTTCCTGCTTGGGCAGGAGGGTTGGACTAGATGACCTACAAGGACCCTTCCATCTCTGTTATTCTAATTCTAATAGAATACTGAAATGTGGTTTGCACAAAATAACATTTTCACAGTACAAGGAACTTTTCATGAACATTCCCAGTCTTGTTCATGATGAAATAGCTGACAACTATCAGTGCAAACAGATGCATCACTTTTTATCTATCCAAAGGAAAGAGGAATGGGAACAATAGAGCAATGGGTAGGGTGTAGATCAGTCAAAAAAGGCTGTATATTGACAGGATGAACTTCATGAATTGGTGATTTCCAGATACAGGCATTAAATCTGCCTGGGATGAAATTGGATTCCCATTGAAAAGGCAACTTGAGAGCACTCTAAGGTTCCTTTTTGTGAATGGTTTGGGGTGAATTTGGCTTTGATTGATTATCTTTATGAGTATTCCTGGACATTGATGGTCAAGTGACATTCTATGTGAGCCAATTGGGTATAGAGATTCAAGACACCAGGCTAGAAACTGAGGAACTGTGAGTTCTAACCCTGCCTTAGCTATGAGGCTTGCTGAATAACTTTGGGTCAATAATTCTCTCTCAATCCTAGGAAGAAGGCAATAGCAAGCCACTTCTGAGAAGCAATGGATGGAAACTGATCAAGGAGACAACCAACCTAGAACCAAGGAGGAATGTCCTGAGAGTTAGAACAATTAATCAATGGAACGACTTGCTTCCAGAAGTCATGGATGCTCCAACACTAGAGGTTTTTAAGAAGAGATTTGTCTGAACCATTTGTCTGAAATAGTATAAGTTTTCCTGCTTGAGCAAGGGGTTGGACTAGGAGACCTCCAAGGGCCTAACTCTGTTACTGTATTCTGTTATAAAGCATTGACAGAAAAGACAATAGGGAGTCATCAAGAATAATGACTAATTCAAATACATGCATGTGAGCACTCCCCCCCCATAGGATATCTAACTGAATTATTCTCAGTCTCAGTTATTTAGGTTACAGTTATTGCTTTGATTCATTTTGGCTTTCATAAAGACTTCTGAATCTAGTACTATCAGTAGAAGGCTATTGATGTCTACTAATCTTGAAGGATGCTTGTTCTCTCCATATTCATAGATGGTATGATGCAAGCTTCTGGGTACAAAGAGGTAGAAGGCTATTGTTTTTCTGTCTGCATCTGGAAGTTTTTTTTAGTACATCTTGTTGACCACAGTGTGGTCAAAATCCTAGACTAGATGGGCCATAAGATGGACATTATGTACTTATAAATACATAATCAATACAAATTGATTCTTGCAAACATCATTGTGACATCTCATGGCAGGCCAGTGGCTCATTTTCTGCTGAAATATAATAACAGTATGAGAACATCATTTTGGAACTGATTGCAAAAGTCTGAAACCAGAGATGATTCACATTAACACTGAATGAGAACTATTTCTTCGAAGTAAACCTAAGGAAAAAAAAATACATTGCCTCCTCTGCCTTTTTTATTCATTACATCATGTGACTTTTCAGGGTAATTGATTACATGAATTGCAATAATTATTTACAGGCTGTATCAGAGTACACTAGCAAAGGGTTGTCATTTCATAATTTGGGAAAATAATGCACCACACTTTATAGGAAGAGCTACAAATTTTCATGTGGGCAAAATTATGAATTGTTTTGTGGGCCTCATGAAAACAATAGAAAGCATATTAAAAAGAATGGCAATCTCTGTATTGCATTAATGAAAAACATTAAATAGGCATTTTTGAGTTCATACTTGGTGACACACAATCATATATTTCTCTTGTTCTTATAAAGTTTTGATTTGAAAGTTGTTGATGCTTCAGCTAGTGGTTTCCTGTTGTATTATAAAATGTTTCTCTGTGGCCAAACATCTCCATAGTACTGTATAAGCAAAAGCTTATTGAAATTACCAAACAAATGAAAGATTTTTCCTAGAGGGCTCCACAAAAGATAATTTCATAAGATGTTGTGCATTGTTGTACTATTCCAACAATCATTTATACAAATCATTCTATGTTTCTTACCATTCTGGATGTAACTCTATCAATCCTATCAACCTATAAAAAATATTTCAATAGCCATGTAACTGTTTGACATCCACGCACCCAACACAAGACACAGGTTTCCATCCTCTGAAGAGTAAAAAAAACTAAAACTCAATTTCTCTTTCCAAGTTCCACAATCACTCTTTTTTTTTAGCTGTGAAATCCCAACCTTAAAAAGTTCTGAATGATTATGTAGTGGACTTGATATGGATTTGGAGCAAGATATGTGATGGATTACCATTTGCTTCTAAAAAGCATCTCACAGCATCTTGAACAAAGTATAAAATAAAAGTTAAAATGGTGGTTAGTAACATATTACTATGTTAGCTATTTCACCACATGCCTGTGTCAATTAAAATAAACCACTTGATTTATTAAAGCCAGTAACTTGTCTTCCAACACTGGAGATTTTTAAGACGAGATTGGACAACCATTTGTCTGAAATAGTATAAGTTTTCTTGCCTGAGCAGGGGGTTATTCTGTTCTGTTCTTATCCTATCCTATCCTATCCTATCCTATCCTATCCTATCCTATCCTATCCTATCCTATCCTATCCTATCCTATCCTATCCTATCCTGCCCTGCCCTGCCCTGCCCTACCCTACCCTATCCTACCCTATCCTACCCTATCCTCTCATATCTTATCCTATCCATCATTCGGTTTTGTGAAAAAAATCATCCAACTCCTTTATCTGATTGCTGTAGGGTCATTTCATTGTTCCAGATTCAGGTGATCACTCTTTAAAAAGGCATAAGGAAGCACATTTTTGCTTGTAGTTTAAGTTTTAAAAAAAGTAAAAAAATTGGGAAGAAAATTGTCTCACCCATCACCACTGGCAAGTCCATTTCTTTTATTCTCATTCATGCCAGAAGGAATATATTAATGTATCTCCTTTTTTTTTGGTTAATTCTGTTTGAATTACTTTTTCAGCCTTTATGAATGGAGTGATCTAATAGTCCAGGACTAATGGAAAGTCTTCAGCAATCTTTCTGTAATAAAAATGATTGAATGAATCAATTATGATGGGGTCAAAATGTGTTGTAAAATAATCCGCACATGGCTCAAGCTGGAAGAGGAAAGATCGGAGCAGCACAAAATCATAAGGAAGCAATGTTTCTTCTCTGCATAGACATTTAGAGGTCTTTCATAACATACAAATAGGGTTTTGAAAGTCCAGATGTGTATCTCATTAATTTAACCACCAGATATATGATGTATAGCCTCTCAAGATAGCAGAGCAGTTCCCCTAAATTCTAAGCTTAGAGCAATATTAAGTTTTCTGTTCCTGGATGATATGTTTTGATGACTTAAAAACACTTTATATGTGGATGGAAGTTGGGTCATCTGGGGATTAGTGGGTAGGAAGAGGGTGCAAGTAAACATAGGTGGACATTTTTCTTTTTCCTAGGAATGTTTAAGGAATTTGAGGTTCTTGTTATTGCTAATTAAAAAACCCCTCAATTGTTTCTAACTCACATTAGTTTAGTTCAGTGGTTTCTGTGCTCAAAAAGGCAGAAAACAACCCACCATTTTGTGATAATTATGGTTAGAGGAAGAGTCCCAGGTGTTTCAAATGAGGTATGGGATCTGCATGTGTCTTGGGGCCATTTCTTTCTGATTCCAATATACCGTATCCTCTTCTACGAATTTAGAATACTGACTTGGCCTTATTGATACAATCTTTTTTTCTGATAGCAATCTTTGATCAAGTATATTAAGTAATTTATTTTTTCAGGCATGAGAACCTCTAGTCATCCTAAGTTTACCGAATGACATTTCTCAGCTTCTCACACTTTCCTGATCCAACTGGGATTACTGAGAGTTCAGCAATCTCTGGAAAGGGACAGGTTCGACATTTCTGAATTATTATTTGAGATTGTTTTAAGCCTTCCTTATTCTTTGGGGTCATTTCTCAGTTTTGCATTCGTGAGGCATCCATATAATAACCTTGAAAATGTATGGTACTTAAGGAAAGTTGAGGGATTTGGAAAGTTTGCTCCCCCTGCTGGGTGCGAGAGTAGTTGAATGATTCCAGCTGTTGCCATTCAGGCAACTGTAGGATTCTTGGAAGACTCTCTTCAAACTGCTGTACTTGTAGCATGTTGCCAAACTGGCACTGTTGCCTTCGTGCTGAATGCCAGGCCCTAGTTATTTAGCTAAGACTATGTACTATATATAATTTCAAGCTGTTGGGAAGAATGTTTGTGGAAGATGTTACAAAGACCTTGTTTGTACTACCAGCATATGGAATAGGTTTTTCATATCCATTTTTGGACAAAATTTAAAACACAAAATTTAAAGAATCCCTCCAATGAAGGTTTATGAGAATTATCTCTTTAATGAAAGTTTGCGTTAGGTAGCTCTTCAGTGAAGACTTGAATACGTTTCATAAAGCAATTGCTTTCTTCTATCGTTTTCACTATCACTTGTCTGGCATTTCCAGCCAGAAGAAGACACTTTTAACCAGGTAAATAAAGTCTCTTCCAATTCTTCCAATGTACTACTAGAAGCACCAGAAAAGGCTCTGGTGTGAAACAAGATGGCTTGGTAAAGCAAAATATATCACACTTGGAGCTTAATGAACCAAAGAACATCTTGTGCATGATATGAAATACCTTGCAGCCTATGTGGTATTCTCAAACAAGAAAAAAAATTGGCCAAGGTCTTGACAATAGTATGAGAAAAGAAATATTGAAAGCACACCAAGAGAGATTCAGACTTTATGTAAACAGCCTCACATTGCTACAAAAGATGCAGGGCATATTAAAGTTAATGAACATAAAAGAAATATGATCTCTCCCAGCAGAGGTATCAATAGGAGAGAAAAGGAGGGGTAAATGATGAAAAAAGCATCATGTCATTGTGATATAAGCTTGGTATTTTTTCAATATTGTTATTGTATTAAACACACATATGAAAGACGCAGAGCTTGCACTGTATTGTTGCAGTGCTCATATTGTCATTTTTTTTCATTGTCATGGAATTGTCAGATTGTGCAGATGTTTCTCAGAAACCTCAGTCTAAATATAAATGTTTTGACTATAATTTTTCTGCATTATAAATAAAAACTGCTTTGAAAAAATTGTTGGACCAGAAACCTGATTTGTAAACTGAACATGAAAAAGAGCCCGGGTTACATGGATCCCTCTTGAGAACAATTAGTGATATTATATTTTTTGAGTTTATGACCCAGTAAACTTGGGTTTACAAATTATTCTCATTTACTTGTCCAAATAGTCGATGAATCAACAATTGTGATATGAACAAAAAGCATGAAAGGGCCATTATTATTTCCAGCCTTCTTTAAACTTAAATGGAAAGCAGTAGGGCTGACTAAAATCTTCTGTGAGCACAGAACAGATTAGCCTGAGCGCAATAAAATCAGGAGACTTTTGGTCATGATGCTACTTGAAAGGTTACTAATTCAGTAAGATTCATGAGACATAAGGCCCCCAACCTTTTGGGCACCAGGGACCGGTTCTGTAAAGAGAGATTTTCCATGGACCAGAAGGGTTGTGGTTTCATGTACTGCCTGCATCCTGCGGACTTTGTTTGTTTGGCGGACTGGTTTCTGGCATGCCGTGGACCGGTGCTGGTCCGTGGACTGGGGGTTCGGAACCCATGGATTAGAAGACCTTTGTGGTCCCTTTCAACTCTATTATTATATGTTCTATGTTCTAAGGCTCTTGATGAAATCAATTTAATGTGAGTATAACAGTTGGTACATTAGTCTCTAGCAGTGTAGCTCAACCTTGGCAACCTTAAGATATGTGGACTTCAATTCACTTGTACAAGGGAACACAATAATTGACTGTTTATTTCAGATACAGTGCAGAGGGATGCTATTTATCTGAAAAGTCCTAAGTCATTTGGATCCAGAACCCTGAGAATGCTATCTTTTCAAATATCATCCTACCTATTGCCTAAGATCTGGTAATAATACAGCTTTGTCTGCTTTATCTGTGCTGAAATCATAGTTTGCTGCAACAAACCATTTTTTCCTGTGACAACAATGGACCATTATCTTATACCATCAGCTTCAGATTTCTGTTCAACTGTTTTCTTTTAATAACTAGCAAGATTTTGTGGTTGTTATTCTACCAGGATTATTGCCTGCTAGCAAGCTTTTTGTTTAGGTGTTTGTTTTGTGTTTCTCTTTTGTATGTACTTGTTTGATAGGGAAGCTTTATAATAACATTATGATTTGCAATTCCTACAAGACACCTTGAGTGATAAATAGGATAGATAGAAAAGTAGGCATTCTTCTAAAAATAAATAAATTATTAAATGAGGTTGCCTTCTGAATAATTATGTATGCTGTTGGGCTGAATGAGGTCTCCATCCAGAATGCTAATTACATTGTGGGAAAATATATTGACAGGTTGCAAAAGCATGCACTAGAATTATAATTACAGAGTTATAGCAAGATGTGAAATAAATTAGGAATTTATATTCAGATTCATCACCAAATATGTCAGTAGAATTTCCTGTATTTTTCCCCACTGAAATACATCCACAAACTTACACTTTCCACAGTAAATAAAATTAATTGAGAAAATGGAGAACAAGAAAAATTAAACTTTGGAGACAATCCAGTAAATGGGTTTTGCTATTATTACCCAGTTGAGTGAACTCTAAGCATGGGTGATCAGCTCTAGGAAATATTCAGGAAGCAGATGAGACTGAAGGAAACATTACAAAATTGAGACTAAGCTATTTTTAGCCTTGCTCATCCTTTCTGCATGAAGGTAATGTCAGACGATAAATCTTGAGAACTAGCACAAGTAAAAACTGAAGGAAACCATATTATTTGGTTTCTTTCAGGTAAAGACAGTAAAGCTGTACAGAAGGAACCGAATAATGGGAAAAAAGAGAAGCAAAAAGGAAAATTTTGTGCTTTGAATTGATTCAAATTTGTTTTAGGTTAGTTAGATGAGAAAGTTCTTTTGGTATTAGGTAGGCTTGAAACTGTAAAGATGGGAGAACCTGTATTTTCTAGACATGCTTTGAAGAGCTAATGTCTAGAAAGAATTCAAGGAGGCATAATGATATAAAAAACTTCAAATGGGGAGCCTCTCTCTTCTCCCCTTATGCTGAATGATGGGCGATATTCAAGGCAGACTAAAAGAAATGAGACATGCAGCTGTTCACATTAAGTATGTACAGCTGTAATTTAATGGATTTAATAGGCGATTAGCCACTTTCATACTGGATAAAATGATCAGTGGACAGCACTCCTGATGATGATAAGTTATGAAAGGTATCTCTGAATAATAGGTGCTGTGGGACAAAGGAGGGAGACATCTACTGAACTTAAGAGATGTCTTGGGATGAAGTAAATTTGTGGCCTAATCCAGCAAGTATTTTCTTATGTTCCTAGATTTCAGTGAAGATTTTGTATTTGGTAGAGTACATTATGGTTTTACACAATTTTCATTTATGCTCTTTAATTTTGCTATGTTTTGGCTTGTTTTTGTGCATTTAAACAAATACATTTATTTTTTTAAGCAGAGTCCTGTCTATTGAGATATAATTTGATGAAGAGGAAAAGTATTAATTCCCACATCTTATAATATCGCAGCAATCTGAACATGTACTATAAATATATGGAACAGAATGAAGGGCAAAAGCAAAGGTACACATCTGGCAAATACATGTTTGCATTTATTTTTTACACTCCCTGGGCCAGATACAAACAAAATATCTAATAATAAAATATTACATCCTTCAGTTTATATGTATAACAGAAAAACAATTACAGAAGAATCTAAAAATAATTAAACACAAAGACACTAAAATAAATCAAAATAAATCACAAGTATAAGAAATTCCAAATCTAAGTAATGGTGCTAGCTATTATGCAAATGGTACCATAAAACTGGGTGACTTGTGAGGTTATTTTCAAGTCCTTGTCTGAAAGAAGTAACATTAAATAGAAATCACAATCCCTATCTGGACTTTTCTTCAAGATAGGATATATAGTATAAGGGTCTGTCTAGCAGTTGGCGATGAGAAAAGCACTTAAGAATTAGCTTTATTTTTCATACAATATAAATTATCAATAAATTTTACTTTTTGACCAATATTATTCTAAAATGTACAAATGGCAAATAAATAGGACTCCAATGGAAAAGGTTCACATCTACAAATACTTTGGAGTGCTATTCCATATGCTTCCTTATTTTGGAATGTTCATTTTTCTTACTGGACAAGTGTTGCACACCTTAACCCTACAGCTATTGTGAGATTTTATCACTCCAAGGAAGCCCATTATATTGTTGCAGCCTGCAAGGTCTTCCAAACTCAGGCAGTCCCTCGGCTTCTTTATCGCTTCTAAACTGGCTTATTTGCAAAGCTTAATATTATTGAAATAATCCAAAATAATTTTATTAGAGTCATATTGATGGTGCCAAAATATATCAAAAATTCCATTTTACATTTTCGTGGATGCTAGAGCATGATTTCTTCTTCTTCTTACCCTCTGGCAAAAAATAATTCTTTTTTTTTTTTAGCTTTGACTCCATTAGTATTTAGAGATTATTTTAAAAAAATCATCATGGCTTAAAAAAATACATAAAATTCAATTGCTGAGTTTCTCCATGGAAAGCTTATGCTTGTTAGGTTCTGATAATGCTAGGGAAAAAAAACCAAATTTGTTATATAGACCACCCAATAAGTTTAAATAAGGCGTCGCATCCCAATATTTATCAATTTCTCTCAAAAGGGTTCACTCCAGCTTTCTATTTAACATCCCTTCCAAATTTGAAGTTTTATAAGACCCTCACTTTAATCAGGATGGATGCTTTGTCTTCAGCAGTCCTTTTGGGATGTGTTAAGGATACTCCTGGGCATGAGTATGTCTATGTGGTAATGCACAGATATCAAACTGGATTGCATCACATGATGTATCATGACGTATCGCCATGTTTTCTCTCTTTGTGGAGCTCGGGTGGGCGTGGCCTGCACGTGATGCATCCAGACCACACATCAGTTTGACACTCCTGTGGTAATGGGTCAATAATAACTCTGAGCCATATGCTACCATCTGGCCAATCAAAGAAGAGATCTGTACCATTAACTCTTAAAACCAAGAAGAGTAGATAAACTGTAAATGTTTAGCTCAAGTGTACACAAGTGGATGTCAAGAGTACACCCTGGCTCCTGAACCATTATCCATGCTTCTAATTAATAGTAATAAAGATGATAAGTGATAATGATGTTGCTTAGGAGATGATATGCAATATTTTATACGTATGATGATCTCCTGAGATAATTGGAGACGGGTTTCAAGGCAATGGGTCTATAACATTGTTGTCATTTTAATTCATCAACACATGGAAGATCTTAGTCAAACTGAACAAGAAGAACATATAATACATTCCATAAAGGAGAAATGCATATCCTGAACCTATTAGAAAATGTAATAGATTTTTCTCTGGAATGTTGTGCATTTTAAAATGCCAATTGTCTTTGCTTTTCTGTTTTATTTTTTGCTTAATCCAAGGCTGTATAAAGCTATCTGGAGACAACATTTGGAAGTTGAGTTTTGATCAGTGAAATGTGGGCCCAGCTTTAGTTAGTGAAAAGAAGATATTCTTTAGCATTTATCAGTTGCAATCCAGTAAGTCAGAACGATGAGTCAGGATGTCTGGAACACAAAAAAATAATTGTACTGGTACATTTATTTTCATGGGCATGTGCCCTGCAGAACGACTTTTTGGCAGCCATGATGTCTCTGGATTGTGTTTCCACTGACTGATAATAACATTGGCCCACTGCAGTTTCAAGAGGCCTATGTCTAAGCGGATAATGCCTTTCCCACTCAACCCACACTTCACTGCTGCCAAGGAATGGCACAAACTTTCGTGGCACGCACAGCCTTTAAAAGAGTTCTAGTGAGGGCATGCCCAGGTGGATATTCTACAAAGTCACTTCCTCTGCTTCTTGTTTTTGTAAATCTGCTTTTAAATTTTCACAGCCATTTTTGCTTAGACATCTGGTGAAGTGCTCTTTCCAGGATATTAAAAACTTACAGTACATTTATGAGCAACATAGCTATTTATGAATTTCCTGCTATTTACATGTGGTTTGGATGACTATTTCATTTTGGACACCCTCTCTTTCAAAGTGAACAAATGTATTAGAGCAATAATGATAACTTTCACACAAATATTTGCATAAAACTTTATTTTCTAGTCTCTCCCTCGCCTTTCTCTCTTTCTCTCTCCCCCCCATCTCTCTCTCACACACTAACACATACAAAGCACAAACATACAACCAATCATCACTTCATTATTTGTTCTTTATAAATCTGTAATTTCACCCTTGGAATTTTCTGTCCAAAATGTATTGTCTCTCAGTAGTTCACCTGCAGTGTCTTAGTTATTTTAGAGAATATATCCAATCTGACATGGATATTGGTGAAAGGAAACAAAACATGATGAATGTACAACTAAAAATACTTCATATGAAGGGGGAAAGGAAGCTTTGAATCAACTTTTAGAATCCCATTCTGGTTCTATATCAATGGCCAGAAAAAATATTTTACATTTGCAGTTGAGCCAAAGATCAATTCTACCCTTGACTTTTGCGGCATTATTAATTTCCTATAAAAGTGTGTGCATGGGACTCATTGGGAAAATGAGAAATTGGGTAAATTTTAATCATTTTCATTGTCAAATGTTTGGCTTGGCTTTGTGCTCATTTTTTGTCTTGCTTTGTAATGTATTATGCATTATAATGTATTATTTTCTTTTGGAAGACCACATAAAATGCAGCCTGTTATGAGAATCACACATCATTAGAAAATAATATGCTAATGTGTAGGTGTATGCACGTGGTAGGCAATTAAAATAAATTTATGTCTCTCTGTGTGATATGGAACCTTGGGGAGAAATATCAAAGGGTTTCTACATAGGCAGTAAATAGAAATCCAGATGAGATAATATTTTTTTTCCAAATTAGAGTTCTTTGCTCGCCACACTTGCTGCTAATGCAACTTCCCAAATTAAAATCAATCTGCTTAAATGGTTGCCGTGGTGATAAAAAGCCATTTCCATATTGCTATAGAATAAGAGAAACATTTTCCCAGGAGAATTCTGAGATAAAAATGGCAGCTTTTCAACAATGTTTAAATTAAGCATAGTTCTCATTAGCCTATATCAGAAATCTCCAAACTTGGCAACTTTACGACTTGTGAACTTCAACTCCCAAAATTCTGAGCTGGCTAAGGAATTCTGAGAGTTGAAGTCCACAAGTCATAAAAGGGCTAAGTTTGGAGACTGCTGGCCTACATGAAGATAGATCAAGCATAGCTTACCATCCTTAAACCCTGGATCCAGAAACATATATTCCAATCTTAGCTTTGGTTCTCAGCCTTTTGACCTCTCCGCCACAATGGGAGTCAGGCAGTAATAATTAGAATACCAAAAGGGCACACTCAAGTACAGGTCAAAATGCATTTTACAAGGAACAGGCATCTCAGACACAAAGCCACAAAGAATGTATAAAAACCTACCTACTTTCAACTCCATTTTGTCAGCTGTCCCAGAACTGCATGTTGTTGCTGGTTCTGCTCATCAATATACCTTCTTTCTTAAGCATCCTCCATTTTATTCCCGGATTGGATCTGGACCTGATTTTTCTTCCAACAGAGAACTTCTTTATATAATTCCACAAATGTTACCTTCTCCCTCAAACCTTCACCCATTTTCAAAACTTCATAGGTATTTGCCACATCCTACCAATTTGCTAACCCACTTGCACACATTTCTGTCTTTTAAATTATCCCTTTAAATATTCTTTCTTTTAACTCCCTCCAGCTTCTTATCTTTTAAATATTATGGCTTCCAGACTTGTGTATAACATTTGTAATGCAGTCTTAGAAGAATGTAGATAAAACAGCCTGCTTCTTCCTAATTTAATACCTCACAAATTTCCCACAAAAGGAAGTTAAATATACAGTATATCTGTACCATTACAAAATTAGTTAACAAGACTGAAGACTAGAAAAAAAAATAGACAAATTGCCAAACTAAACAAACAAACCAATAATGAAAGAAACATCTTCTTCCCAATTATTATTGCACAGGTGGTTACACAGATATTTTCAATAATATTCTTGGCAGTAACATGGAAGCAAGTTGCCAGCCATGAGATGTTACTGGATAGCTTCATTTCATTTTTCCACTTCCCAGCTATGTAATTTTCGGAAGGTTTCCTATTTCAATACTAATCAGATTAACCCTGTATGGGTATTTCAAAATAGACAAAATGGCCAATGGATTGCCACCTGCTACATAACTTGTATCAGAAAATTTGGCTAATGATGGTCAACATCAATAATAAGAAAAGAAAATATTAAGGGACTCTTCCTCAAAACCAGTTTACAGGTGTGATTGAAAAATCACATGAACCAAGACAACATATCTTCCATGCTTTGTATTTGTCTGATAAGACTGGGGAGAGTCAATGTACTTGTTGTCCCTTTAGTTGAATAATACCACCTATTGGGACCCAGGAAACAGGCCTACTTTGAAACGGTATACTCCCAAGATTCAGGTAGATACATAATAACAGAGTTGGAAGGTACTTTGAAAATCTTCTAGTCCAACACTCTGCTCAAGCAGGAGACTCTATACCAGGGTTCCTCAACCTTGGGACTTTAAGACTTGTGACTTCAACTCCCAGAATTCCTCAGCCAGCAAAGGTGGCTGAGGAATTCTGGGGGTTGACGTCCACAAGTCTTAAAGTTGCCAAGGTTGAGGAACCCTGCTCTATACCATTCCAGACAAATAACTCTCTAATCTCTTCTTTAAAACCTCCAAAGTGATGGAGCACTCACAACTTCCAGAGACAAGCCATCCCACTTATTAATTGTTTTCATTGTCTGGAAATTTCTCCTTAATTCTAGGTTGGATCACTATTTGATAATCTTCTATCCATTACTTCTTGTCCTGCCCTCTGGTGCTATGGAGAATAGGTTGACACCCTCATCTCTGTGACAGCCCCTCAAATATTGGAAGACTGCTATCAGGACACCCCTAGTCCTACTCGTTGATAGGCTACACCTACTCAGGTTTTACAACTATTTTTCATACACTTGTCCATAATCATTTTTATTGCTGTTCTCTTCACTTTTTCTAGACATCTTTTTTGTATTGTGGTGACCAAACTGGATGCAGCATTCCTAGTGTGGTCTTATGTGATTTTGATACTATCCCTCTGTTGATGCTGTCTAGGATGGCATTGTTCTGAAAGTCTTTAAAAGCTTGGCTAGAGTGTTTGTGGAACCCTGTTTGCTATGTTTTATATTTGGGGTTGTGTATCTGTTTATATGTATGGGCCTTTTTTCCATTCTGTACCCTCTGTTGTTTTCTATTTTTAGTATAGGTTTCTGAGAGTCATTTTGGAATCAGGCACCCACTAAACCTGATAAATAAGTATATAAACACTGCTTTTGCAGATACGTGATAGATAGATAGATAGATAGATAGATAGATAGATAGATAGATAGATAGATAGATAGATAGATAGATAGATAGATAGCAGGCAGGCAGGCAGGCAGGCAAAAAGGTATAGGTTCAGCTAAGTAATTGGATACAATAAATATTTTGTTGCTTAATCTACTGAAGGACAGTATAGAATTCTATCTCTTTGCTTTTAATCTGGAAAACTGAACACATAATATGAATCTGTATGCAAGTTTCATATTGCTGGATGAGCACATGCCTGGTGGTTCATCTGGCTCACATATTTTGTTTGAAAAAAAAACACCTTTGAGACTGATTGCTTGGATAATAAAATTATTGTAACCTTATTGGATATAGACAATTAAATTTGTTTTAACTTTGCATATTATTTTTTTAATTGTTTTGCACACTGACATTTTTATTGTTTTTGTTTTTATTCAGAGGCCTGAAAATTGAGGTGGGAAATGTATTTTTTTTTTACAAATAAAAAAGTTTAAAGAAATTTAACAGACCATTTATACATACAGGCAAAATATTTTCAGTTCCTTCTATTCTCTTTCCTTTGCTTTCATGAGACAGACAAGTCCAAATATAAGTGATTGCATTGTTGATTTGGGAAGCTTTGCCTATCAATAGCATTCAGCACAGAAGAATTTAACCCATTTGATATCTTTTCAGTTTTAACAACTAAGGTGGCCAGTCATACCGACTGCTGAAATTCTTTTTCTTTCAATTATTTTGGAAGCTAACATTTGTCTGGCCTGTCATCTACTTCATGCAATATGTCCCTTGACACTCATTGGGGGAAAAAAAACCTGACAAAGAACTCTTTATGTAAGTTCACAACCAGAATATCTTTGCCAACACTTCAGAGCTATTTTGAGGTGATAGACTGTAATTATCTAACTCCGCCTAGATTTGATAACAGTGTATTAAACTAGAAAGGCCACGACTTAGCAACACCTGGCTGCTGGGAACATGATGAAGTCCATACTGTTCTGGTTTTATATGCTGCAAAACGTTTGTCGGACACATCCACACTACAATGACTTCTTCCAAACTGATAAACAGGAGTTCAACCCAAAGATAAAGCAATTTACAATATTGCAGCCTTTTGCTTTCCAAGAAGAAGATACTATATCACCTATAACAATGGAAACAAATTACTTTTGAAACCAATATATAAGTTTACATTTAGATCCATAAGAAACCCATCATACATTTTCACTGGAGATGAATAGTCCAGTCTGTTCAGGCAGATGCAATGAGGGCGTGAGCAGGAAGCAGAACATGCAATTTGCCACATTTTATCCATTGCTTAAAACCTTGCACAATAACAAGGATATATGAGAAATATGCTCTTCTAAACCCCCCCCCCAATATATTTAGGGATCAACGTATTAAAAACAGTATACTTTAGGAAAGCGAGGTGCAAACCTATACCCTGTGGGATTCTTGATGCTCTCTGAGCTTGGTTGTTTTCTTGCAGACATTTCATTACCCAATTAAGTAATATCTTCAGTGCTAGAAGGGAGTGAGATTCGCTCTCTGTTGGTATGGAAGTGGCTTGCCCTGAGAGTGTTGGTGGGGTGTATGATTTTTTGCTTCATAGTTCCTTGATTAGAGTATTGTTTATTGTTTGATTTTTTGTTTGCATTTGTAGATCCTTGAGATGGTAGACCTATACCCATCCCATGATTTCCATTATGAGATAAATAGTTTATGCAGAATGCAGAAAAAGACAAGCAGAAAAAAACAAGCAAAACCAGATACAAAATATAATAAAAGAAAAGAAAATGTAATTGAATTTGGTTTATTCCAAAGCTATTCATTAAAGCTTTCCATACCCTTATATCCTTACAAGTTAGGAAGAAAACTCGACCACAAATTACATTAATTAAGAAAACTGCCCGTAACACCTCAAATATGAAAGCAAGTATTGTGAATTAACTATGAATTGGGTTTCCCCCCTTTCACCTCCTTTATTACAACGATTAGTATTTGACAGTATTTGGAATCATAAGTGAAATACACGTTGTAGAGTTCTTCAATGGGCTTGGGTTTTGTATTCAGATGGGACATTTTTAAAAGGGACTGTAATCAATTTATCTTGTTTGGGTCTCACTTTGTTAGTTTATACTCACTGCCTTTCCAGAATTTCATATGAAGAAATGGTGGTGGAAACGTTGCATATTTTAAAAAAGGGAGCTAATATTTGATGGCGGAGTGCATATTTTGAAAGATGAAACAGTCAGATAAAATAGCACCCAATAGAATAGATTTTGGCTTTAAAAGCTGAACATCTCCTGCCAATCACAGTAAAAAATAGAAATACTATATTAATGGACAAAAAGTCTGATCTGGTTCAAAGCAGCTTTTGGTGCTCTTTTGGGGCTGAACCAGCAACATGTCCAAACAATTCAGGTTGATCAGCAAAAGTAGAAATTGAGAATCATATTGTTTAGTATGATTCAAGCCCAACTTCTTGTTGAGTGCAAAAATCTAGGTTAAAGAACCTCAGATAGATATTTATCTACTCTGTGTTTGTAAAGGGGTCCTCCGCCTCTTTCTTCATAATTTGTTCCACAGTTAAACTCTTTTATTTTTGGAAATAAGAGGTATGATTCTGCAAAAGTCCACAAGGAAATGGTTTTGGAGTTTAGAAGCATAACAATATGTCCTAAGTAGGTAGATATAGTCATCATTTCTAAAATTAGCTGCCATCTCAAAAATAATGCAACAACATAAATCATCCCATTAAATTACCATTTTGATAATGACATTTTGAGCACACTGATTAACTACGCAATTAAGGGTTCTTTTTTCTTGTTAAAATCCAATGCAGAAGTTCTTAAACTTGGAGAACACAACATTTTTTTTCCATCACTGGAATATTTTTCCTTCTGTGATGCTGGTATACTCATATAAAAAAGAAAACAACTCTGCTATGATCTTACATAGTATTGCCTCAGAATCTCTTATACATGGTATTTTAAGGATGCGGCCATACTCTCCTTGTATAAACATAATCAAAATAATTATGGCACTGTTTCATTTGCAGTCACTTTTTTCTACAGGTTTATTCAGGGTAGAAGTGCACACTGTGACATCATTTGACATTTCAGCTGCTTATTTTCCTATCTGATATTTCCTAAAGACACACCATAGTTTTGGTGTCTTTTCAAGTCCAACTGCCAAAATGAATGCAAAGCAAACAAATATTATTTCTGTGTCTTTATTTCTATTGCCTTTATTTTATCGAATTGTATAACATTACTCTTTTGGCAACATTTGATTTGCAGTTTTGCCAGAATACTTGCCAAAGAGTAAAAATGCATGCTAGTCTTTACCTGCTTCAGCATGTTGGGCCTCATGTGTTCTTTTTCCTTTATTTCTTAATATCTTCTACTTGTGCCATATCCGTTATCGGATGTTGGCGATCATGTTGGCGATCTGTTTTTATCAGCAGCCACACGAAAAAGTGCTGCTGAGTTTTGTTCAAACCAATCCCTTAGATTTTGAAGACACAATGTTCTTCTTCTGCCTGGACCTTGTTTGCCTTTAATCTTTCCCTGGAGGATTAAATGGAGTATGCAGTATTTTTCTGGGTGTCGCATCACATGTCCAAAATATTCTAATTTTTATTTTTTAATTTTTTTGATGATTTCCCTTGGCTTTTCCAGGCGGCTTATTATCTCCTCATTTCTGATCTTGTCAACCCAGCTTATATGTAACAGCCACCTGCAAATCCACATTTCAAATGCTTCTAGTCTCTTCAGGTGGCCTTCTTTCAGAGATCAACTCTCTACCCCATAGAGCAGGATAGAAAAAATATAGCATCTGACAAGCCTGATTTTCAGTCTTAGGCTTATGTTGTGACTGCAGAAGACCTTTTTCATTTTGAAGAATGCTGTTCGGGCTTTTTCTATCCTTGTCTTTACTTCAATGGTCATGTCCTGGCTTTCATGTAAATTAGAACTGAGATGCGTGATCCTTTCAACTTTTTCTAGTGGTATTCCTTCTGAATTTATTGGCGGTAAATTAACGGGTTGTTTGCTGACGACCATGATCTTGGTTTTTGAGGTGTTAAGCTTCAAGCCGTATTTTTCAGATATTTCTGTGACTGTTGATGAGGAGCTGAAGGTCTTCATGCTTACTGGCGAGCAGAACTGTATCGTCAGCATATCTTAAGTTGTTGATCTAAACACTATTTATTTTGATGCCAGCATCGATGTTCTCCAGTGCCTCGTTGAAGATTGACTCAGAGTAGATATTGAGCAACAGTGGAGACAGAATGCATCCCTGTATTTCTTAATATACTTGTTTCCAATAAAATAATCATTAATGTCTTCATTGTATCTAAAAAAAAATTCTGCATTATCATCTAAAGCAGCGGTTCTCAACCTGTGGGTTGCGACCCCATTTGGGGTCGAATGACCATTTCACGGGGGTCGCCAAACAACGCAGTCTGCCATTTCCCCCCCTTTTCCTTAGTTGTGCTACGCCATTTTTTCCCCTTTTCCTTAGCTGTGCTACTCCCTCTTATTCTATTGGCTTTTGAAAGCAAATAGAATAGACTCTCTTCAATAGAGTCTAATTCTATTGGCTTTCAAAAGCCAATAGGAATTGTCCAGGCTGTCTCTGCCCTGCTGAGCCTGCCAAAAGTCCCAGTCTGCAAACGGTGCTGCAAGTTGTCTGCAGCAAAGGCGAACTCTCCGGAAGTTTCCACCCCTCCCTGCTGAGCAACTACTAAAACTGTAAGTAAAAGAGGGTCAGGGGAGGAAGGTGGGAGGCCGGCAGGCACAGGGAGGGTTTTTGGCATGCATGGGGCCCGGCGGGTGGCTTATCTTCCTTGGGCTTGGCCAGCTGGTGGCCCAGCCCGTGGTCGCCCTGCGCCGTCGCTGCCGCGGCTGCCCAGGAGAGCCTGGGCCTGCCTGCCACTGCCCCAAATGAGCGGCAGTGGTGGCAAGGCTAGCAGGGCAGTGGCGGGCGCAGGGAGGGTTTTTGGCGCGCATGGGGCCTGGCAGGTGTCTTACCTCCCTTGGGCTGGGCCAGCTGGTGGCCCAGCCCGTGGTCGCCCTGCACCATCGCCGCCGCGGCCGCCCAGGAGCACCTGAGCACCTGGGCCTGCCTGCCGCCGCCCCAAACGGGCGGCGGCCTACGCCTCGGCCGGCGCAGGGGCAGCACCGCGCATGCATGGCGCAGCACCGTGCATGCACGGCGCAGATGTCGCACCGCGCATGCACGGGGTAGTGCCGCGCATGCGTGGCGCAGGGGGTAGCACCGCACATGCGCAGCACAGGTCAGGGTCGCGGCCTGAAAAAGGTTGAGAACCGCTGATCTAAAGCCTTCAATGAAGGGTATAGACATTTGCCTGTTTTAAGATTTAGTTTGTATCTACAGCCTTTTTCATTCTGGTAGGAAAAGAATCCTTAATCTCAGGATTAACATTCAAGATTGTCCTAGGTGGGAATATAAATAGAAGGGGATACATGTAGCTTAGGGTTGAACTGTTTTTTGTGCTCTCTGAACCTGGTGGTTTTCTTGCAGATGTTTCATTACCAAATAGATGACAGTGCTAGCAAGTACTGATGATATTACCTAGTTTGGTAATGAAACATCTGCAGGAAAATGCCAAACTCAGAGAGCACTAAGGACCACAAAGTTAGAGAGTTCTGGCTTCAGTTGGAGACCCCAACACAGAGCCTTTGTGGAAGGCTTCCTACAAAACTTAATGCTGGAGGAGAAGGAGAAGTTAGAACAGGAACTGGAAATAGAGATAGTGCTTTTTAGTTGAAATAGCCTTGAATTGATAAAATCATCTGGGAACAGAACCGTACCTTCATCACAATGTGAAATCTTGCTTGGAAGAATGACCATGTCAACATAAAATATCTAATGGTTTACATGGAACTATGGCTGAACTTGCCCTTAAAATCCTTCTTCTCAAAGGTGCAGTGGAGAAAGGCAGTTTGGTGCAGAAGGCATCAGGCTAGAATTAGGGAGATTGTGGGTTCTAGATCTGTCTTAGATGTAATGTCAGCTGGTTGACTTTGGGCCAGTCACTATTTGTGCCCTTGGAAGCAGGCAATGACAAACTATTGAAAAATCTTGCCAGGAAAACTGCAGGGGCTAATCTAGGCAGTGCCAGGAATCAAAACAGTCTCCTACAAAAAAAATGTGGGATTTTGGATGGACTTAGTACCTTCCAGATCCTTACATCTCAGGGATGGAGTGATAGACATACTCATCTATGGAGTCTTCACTTTCATATCCTCTGATCATTTACCCCTTTTTGTTTATAGGGTTCTCACTTTTTCAGAGACATCTCAGTTGTATCTGGAAACTATCAGATGGACAAAGACTGCTGTAATATCTTACCACAAACTTACAGGAGGTGTTTTCCATGGGAATGTTGCTGAAAACAGCAGTTTAGGATTCTTTTGCTCCCGGCAGAAATCAAATGAAAACAGGAGAAAAAAGGCACTCTCGTTGCAATAGGAAGTTCCACAGTCTTCATGAAAATATTTTCTCATAGGTAGCTGAAGTGTTATTTTATACCAGGTCACATCTTTATCATTTCCAATATACAGACATGAAACTGTCCTTCTGAAGTGGAACAGAACCTCCATCCAATATAAGGACCTATTGAAGGAGGATTGAAAAATAAACATTAAATGCTGCACAATATTAAATCAGTGGGAGCTGAAGTCAGTTTCTGGTCCTTCAGCTTTTATGAAAGTATGCAGGCAAATATTAATGTCTCCTGCTTCTTGTGTCCTGAGATTGCCAGCAGTTTTGGATAGTACCCAGAGACATGAGGTTGTATAAATCTGCCTCTTTGTTCTAAGTTGTGGTGGAGGTGGGGAAACAGGCAGTGGTGGGATACAAATATGTTAACAACCGATTCTCTGTGTGGAAGCCATTTCTGGAAGTCCATTTTGGACCTGAGCAACAAAAAATTAGTTACCGGTTCTGCTGAACTGGTGCAAACTGGTTGAATCCCACCACTGGAAACAGGGTTTATAAATAAAGCACTTCATTTTTGAGTAAGAATCTTCTCCTATAGACAAAACTGGATATATTCTCCATGGAAAATACTTAGCTTAAATGCATTTTTTTTGTTTATATATTTTATCATGAATTGACATGCAGAAATTTAGAATGTTTTCCATTTTTGATTTAATGATGACTGATTTTATTAAATAACTCCATCTCATTCATTTTTGTTCATTCAGAATGGGGGGGGGAAGCTTAGCAGATAAATGTGAATAGATTCATTTTTCACTCCTGACATTTACATAGTTCTAAGGTAGCCAGAGTTGTAGAAACTGGTTCAACACTTATGTGTCTTATCTATCTATTATCTACTGATTATTAACAATAATGAAGAATAAATGGTGGTTCTAGAGAAAATCTTTCAACATGGTAACTAAGAGTCAAGACTGACTTGATGGTACATAATCCATCAAAGCTAAATAGTATTACAGTCATCTGGTTATCCATATTAGATTTGTTTTCATAATAGCTGTAACAGAAGGGGAGTTCTAATCTATTGTAATGTAACAGCCCCTTTGGGATGAAAAATTGTTTTCTGTCTGAATGAGCCCTCCCTGAATTTCACTTTTTGCACCTTGATGTCATTCCAGCTAGGAAGAATCACATGTGCTTTCACATGTTTGTAAAATTGCTAAATACTATATTTCTTGTTTTTTTTAAAGTACTATATTAGATTGTACAGCCAACACATGCATTTTCTAATCCTGGTTATTGGCATTTCTCACCTATCTTCCACAACATTGGCAAGTTGGATGCATCTATCTTCCACAACATTGTCCAATTCAAAAGTTGAAAGCTATCAGCAGAGCTATAAACGCTACAGTAGATATTGTAGGGTATAATCTAGATTTTCCAAAGTTTTTACATTACAGAGTTATAAAAAAGATAACTCTTTTGTATAGCCAACAACCAAGTCTCTACTTATGTGGAAATTAATGGATTGGGAAGGTCAACAACTTTCTTTCATGAAGGACCGATATAAAGATAAGTGGACTATTAGCATCCCAACAGGTTAAAGGATCTTCATGATCTTCTATCTAATACAGAAAATGTATTTATGATAGAGTTTGGAGAGGATTGTGTACTTTTCAAGACAATGAACAATTTCTGATATATTGCTCTAAAGTATAATGTATTTTAAATGTGATAATAGAAAGAAAGAAAGAAAGAAAGAAAGAAAGATAGATGATAGATGATAGATGATAGATGATAGATGATAGATGATAGATGATAGATGATAGATGATAGATGATAGATGATAGATGATAGATGATAGATGATAGACAAAGAATGACAAGTTGACTCTATCTACTAAATTATACCGTGATATAATGACATAAATATATTGCAACTAGCCTTTCTACAACAATCTAAGTGCTAAATATACAGTATAAATCACTGTTTCCCATTAACTGGTAGTATTTTGATTACTATTGGCTGTAAAATGGGCAGTATCTTCAACTGTACAGCTTTACTCAATTGTATTTCAATTGATCTTTACAGATAACACATTGCTTCAATTATGGAACTAGCCCATGAGGATAAATGGATTGAGATAAATGAGTCTTACATACCAAACATGAAATCTTAGTGTACTTCCCCCCCCCCAAAGTCTTTGGAAACTATTATCAAATTACCATAAACGAGGCTTAGTCCTTTGCTGGATTTTAACAGCATTCATTCATTCATTCTATCTCCCTCTTGCTTCCTGAGTCTCTGTCTTTATTAAGCAAAGAGAATTACAAATATATCCTGTATCTGATTTTGGCACTTTACCTTCTAAGGAAAAAGAGTTTCAACAAGGGCAACAGATAAATACACGATTTCTTCACAGGCACATAGAATTAGAGAACCCTCCTAATTATTCTGATAATGATTTCGTTTTGAATGGGCCATGGAAGGAATTATTATCCCCAAGGGAGAAAAATTCAAAACATATGGCTTCCCTTAATTAAAAGCAAAGTTTGGTATACAAAGCAATACTAAGTGGTAGCTCTGCAAGTTTTCAACTTTCTTTCTTTTTTTTGGCTTTGTCCAGAAAACCACTCTAAGAAACAAGTTGCCCAGTATGTCATCGCAAAACCCCAAATGCATATTAGAGACTAATAACTATTATATAATTTATATCCTAGTTTAATTAAATGAGCAAATCTTGTAATTTGCATGCTTGCTTTTAGTTTATTTCATATTAACGATAGGCAAATTTATCTAGCTTAGTACAGAATTAGCTTTGTATTTGTAAACTTTCTTATAGATTAACTAGAGAAAGCTGATCTGTTCTGTGAATGCCAGCTTCTGCATAATAATAGTGGCCAGTTTGAGTTCCATTTGATGAGCATTTGAAAAGGAAGCCATGAAGCGTTCCTTTTCCCTTCACTGAAGGAGAACAAAAACATTCTATTTTGATGCCATCAGCAGAAGAAGTGCAGCATTGCTGAAAGTGCTTGATTAATGATCCATTGGAGTGTTATTGAATTTGAGTGGTGGATTATAAGAATCTGTGGGGGATGTAGCACAGATTTCTGGGAATTTTGCTGCAGCCCTTTGGCCAAAAGAATGATACTGGAAGAATGAAAGGTTGGATTCTCAAGTGGCTGTCAAAAACAGGCCTTGGTTTTGTTTAGTCATTCTTCACTTGGCTCCAGCATATCTCAGAAATTCCAATGTAGGCTTCAGATTTAGAAGGTACTTAGGCAAAATATTCTGAACAAGCAAGCATTGCAGATTCACTGTATTCCTATAATGATCTGTCTATCTATCTATCTATCTATCTATCTATCTATCTATCTATCTATCTATCTATCTATCTATCTATCTATCTATCTATCTATCTATCTATCTATCTATCTATCTATCTATCTATCTATCTACCTACCTACCTACCTACCTACCTACCTACCTACCTACCTACCTACCTACCTGTCTATTAAATTTATATGCCATCCATCCTGCTAACCGAAGTGACTCTGGACAGCTTACACTACAATAAAAAGTATAAATGTAAAAACAATTTACAAAATAAGAACATTTTATAGATTTAAAAGCAATTTAAAATTACAAGAGTTAAATACAGGCTAAAAAACATTTGAGCAGTGTGATTGTGGTGACATCTCTGCACCTACCACTCCCACCAAAGTCCCAAGCCAACCAGCAGAGCCTTCTTTTGTGTATGTGGATCTTATCTCCAGTGGCAAGATGTTCTAAAGAGTGGAGGCCATGGTAGAAAAGACTCTTAGGATAGAAAAATCCAGAATTATTCACTCTGCCAGCATGGGTGAATAACTTTAAAGCAACAACTTTAAAAATCTGTTTTATCTTTGTAGGTTTTTAAGGTTCATATTTCTATCACCAGAAGTAGGAGCGTAATGCTCAAATGGATTGGCAGAATAGAATAGAATAGAATAGAATAGAATAGAATAGAATAGAATAGAATAGAATAGAATAGAATAGAATAGAATAGAATAGAATAGAGCTGGAAGGGATCTTGGAGGTCTTCTAGTCCAGCCCCCTGCTCAAGCAGGAGAACCTATACTGTCTCAGACAGGCAAATGTCTAGTCTATTCTAAAAAATCTCCAGTGATGGAGCGCCCACGATTTGTGGGGGTAAGCTGTTCCACTGGCTGATTGTCCTCACTGTCAAGAAGTTTCTCCTTAATTCCAGGTTGCTTCTCTCTTTGATCAGTTTCCAACCATTGTTTCTCGTCCTTCCCTCTGGTGCTCAGTTAAACAATGTGACCCCCTCTGCCTTTTGGCAGCCCCTCAGATATTGCAACACTGCTATCATGTCTCCCCTATTTCTTCATTTCTTTAGACTAGCCAAACCCAAGTCCTGTAGCCGTTCTTCGTAAGTTTTAGTCTCCAGGCCTTTGATCATCTTAGTTGCTCCTCTCTGAATTTTCTCCAAACTCTCAACATCTTTTTTGTGATAGGATGATCTAAATTGGCTGCAGTACTCCAAGTGTGGTCTTACTAGGATTTTATAAAGCAGTGTGACAGAATTCTTTTAGGTGTCTAAAAAAGTGTGCAACCTTGGATGCCACATTCTAGGAAAGTGAAACTGTATTCCAGTTGCCTAAGTTCTAGATTTTATTGATTATATGTGTGAAATGTAAAAGTCTCTATTACAACCTAATCCTTTCCTGTCTGATGCAGGAATTCATTGGAAAATAAATAAAGTCTATTCCACATTCATAGGAAGTCTAGGGATTTGTGTATTTGTTTTTTCCTTGGTGAGGTGGGTAGATATATTTTGCTAACTTACATTTAAGTCTATTCTAAGATTTCCATCACAGTTTTATTGTGTTTTTCTGTTTCTAAATGGAAAGTACCAATGCCACAGATTATCGACCGTTAAAATTATATTTGGAGCAAAAAAAAGAGGTCCTGAGGGTTAAAACTAAATGTTATAAAAATAAAACACATCTATATTTAGAATAGTGTTATTTAAAGGTGTGGAAAATTGCTGTGGCTGAAACATTAACGTAATGAACATGACAACTCTTACAAATATTTGTAAATTTATTCAAATCTGCTCACAAATGGCTAGCTAAGTTACTGTTTGTATAAATAGATGATTACATTCATATGTATGAACAGCTGTTATAATGTTGTAATATTGAATATGGATGTAATATTTATTATAGATAGATACACACAGACATGCACATGAACCCTTCTTCCCGTTCTCCCTCCCTCTCTCCTTCCCATTTTTGAGTGTTTATTATTATTTTAAATTGTTTTGCTTTGTTTTTCTCCTGGTGTTTTTATGTTAAGAGTATTCTTCATCCATCCAAAAAAATAACTCAAATAACTCTCGAAGTGGCAGCAGGAGGTGGCTAAAACATCTACAGAAATATTTCTTCAGTTAAGTGCATAAAAATATTTCATTTTGCCTGTGGAATGCTAAAATAAAATATGTACTGCCAGTCTACCAACACCAGACTATATGAAGTTTTAGTTCAATTGCAAATTGTGGCTTCCATAAATTTAAAAATGGTGCCCAAAGAGTACTCTTTCCAAATATTTTGGAATAACAATAATAGCTAAGAAATATCCACTCCAGAAATATGAAATAGAACTCTATGCAATGAGTTTAATTGATGAAATAAACTCCCAAGGGAAGGGAAGCACATTTTAAAAACAAACTTAGCTCATGAATGTGTAAATGTCTAATTAAGCTATTGGCATGTTTATTGATACAAATATGAGTTGATTTTGTTCTAATTGAAGGGTCCTACCATTCCTAACCACTCCTAACCCTAATGATATGCCCAATTTATCTCATTCTAAGCTTGGCATATCAGATAAATGTGACAAGTAATACGATATTTATTAAAAATATATGCTGATAGTAGCCATTTTTTAAAAAATGTTCGGCTTCTACACTAAGTTTTCAAAGGAAAGGCTCTCTGATTAGAACTAAATTGTCTCTGTTGCTCAATATAATGGATCATTTTTATACTGATCTTCAAAAATTAAATCCAACTTATTTTTTTTTAACAGATATCCCTGACTGGAATTAAGGTTGTGGTTCATTTCGGTCATAAGTCAAGGCATCACATGATTAGATGTGAAGTTATGGATGTTTTTATGATGGTCATTAAGCAAACATGGAGATTAAGTGAATTCATGTTTCCCTAATAGATGTTTATGCTGGAAACCAGAAGTAAATGCCAGAAACCAGCAAAAAACATTGCAAATTTTAGTCTCAGGACTGTAGAATGCTGCAATGGCTGTAAAGATAAATCTGTTGCCAAGCATCCAAAATGTGATCAGGTAACCATAGATGTGTGTGCAGCTGTCATAACTCCAAAAATTGGTTGTAAATAGCACTGGGGACTTGTATCATAAGTTTGAACTGCCATTAAGTGACTGGACTAAGTCAAGGATTACCTGTAAGTCTTTTGCCAGTGTTAATAAAAATAACAAACTCTTTCTGATGTCTCCAAGCTCAATCTTTTAATTTAACAGTTTCCAAAACCTAAGCTCTATTTCAGGATTGTTTACTAGACTACTTTCATTCCCCAAGATGAGTTGAATTGTAATAAGGAATTGGTGCTCAGGTTGATGGTACATTGTTAGTGGCACTTGTTCCCTATACTGTACTTTCTGTTCTGCCAGGCAATGCTATTTTTTCCTGGACTTTTTCTGGAATTTTATTTGATCATGGTGCTGTTGATTCCCACTCCCATATTTAGTAAGGCTGCACAACTGTCCTGGTGCAGATGTCTTCTGTGCATGTCTGTGGAGGCTCTGATATCATGGGGAGTTTTTTTTAAAGGTCTTTGAAAGCATCTGATGTTGTAATCTTTAAGCAGTAGATTTGCTGAGGCTGAGGTTATTTCACAAACTTCCCACCTAATGTTTCACAGGACCTTCGTAACTAAACTCTTGCTTAACCTAAATGTATTTGTAATTGTTTTTGCCACCATTTTTGACAGTTTGTAATGTTTCTTCTAGACTTTTGGAATGATGATGCATTTGAACAATGAAGATATTTATGTGCATGCAAATGTGAAGAAGTAAATCGAGTTTCCATTACACTGTCACAGTCATTATTTTGACTTTTTGGATCATGCAATGTGGGCACCCTTGTTTCCATTTTAAAAGTGTATTGTTACTATTAAAAAGCAAAATCAGTACAATGTCAGTAATACATATCTCTCAATAAGAACTCTATGACACCTTACCAAATTGATGATGATATAATCCCTAATTATATGGAGTTGGTGATCAATATACACCTTACTAAGTAAACCTACATCTATATTCTGCCAAAAATAGGATCCAATATTTTTTCTAACCACATATGTATATTTTTCCAATAAGCCTTTGCCTTCCCACATGTCCACCAAATATGATAATACGTGCCTATATTATGTTTACAAGTGGAGTTTAAACCTGAACGTTTTTTTACTAGGCATCATGTCTGAAAAGACTAATAAGCAGAAATTATATTTAATCCTACATATTACTACAGCAGCAAGAATAATTTTTGCACAATATTGGAAGAATGAAGGATTGCCATCAGAAGAAGAAATAATCAGGAAGATTTTGGAATGTGCAGAGATGGACAGATTAACTATGAGGCTGAAAGACAAAGAAGATACAGACTATTATCAAATTTGGAATTTATTTTATTCTTGGTTAGAGAAAAGAAGGAAGGATTAGGAATGTAAGTTTAGCAAATTTCAGACAACTTGTTGATTGGAAAAATTAGCATATATTGACGGGAAAAAAATTAATAAAAAAGACTGGGAAAAAAAACAAAAATAGGATCCAAATTTTTAAAAAGTTGAGATTAAAAAAAATCGCAACATAATTCTTTTCTATATTTATGTTTATTTTATTTCTACATGGAGAATCATAGGATAGTTCCACTTTTATGAATTATAGATATGTGTTTCCTACTTAATAGTTGGACTATGCAAGCAGTTCAAACAGATGATAGGGGTAAGCATATATTTAGAGAACCAGTTCAGTTGGTAATGGCTAGTCTCCTTTATGGTTTTTAAGGATTCCATCTATAGAATTCTAGGACATTCTCCACAGCAAAAGTTATGTGGCAAAGTTAATAGAAAAAGCAACATGTCTTGCTTTGTACTAAGTTGGAAAATCAGCAATTAGTAGCGAGGTTCTATCTCCTTGTAACCTCATAGATAGTGTTTTGATTAATGGTTCTCAGCAGGCTTCATATTGGTCAAGGTTAAACAAGCAAATGCTTCTGAAGAGATTAGCTCAAGCTGAATATTTACTCAGTGAGATGTAGATGGATCACCCACTCCCTATAATTAAGAATTATACTATCATCAATTCCATAAGGTGTCATAGGATTCCTTCAGCTTGAGACCTGTGTTACTGACATTGTGCCACTTTTATTTTTCAGTAGTAAAATCTGCATAAATCCAAGATTTAAAAAAACATTGGCTTCAATTCCAGATTTTAGCTTTGATAATTATGGTTCCATATCTTGATATTGTGGGTCTTGATACCATGAGATGCCCTTCTTTACATTCTCTCCTCACTTGATCAGAAGCAGTTTATAGTAACCTTGTAGCATGCAGTACCAGCTGTATTACTGGAAAAAATTAATGAGTTCCTGCTGTGTTTGGCCTAAGTGTAGTTTTTGATTGATACATTCACCTTGGATATATACTCCCCAATTTACCTACTTCTGTCTGGGTCACAGTTCACTCTTCATAAATCTTTATAGCATTCTTTGTTTCCAACTTTGTGATTTAATCAAAGATCCAGGACTAGATTTTTTTTCTCTTCTCATTGAAATAACCTTGTTGCTTTTTATGACTATCGGTAAATACATTTTCCCTGATGTAGGCAATAATAAAACAAACACACTTAAAGTTTTTAAGTATTTAGAAATCTAATAGGTCAACAACTTAAGAGAACACCAAATGTTGCAATATCTGCTTGAAATTTCGCAAAATTTCAAACCCAAAATTTATGAAATATTAGATAACTTTTTTTAGTTTAATGTTAGGATACCACAGAGCCACCAGCTTAGCACAGTTGATCCCTGTTTAATATAATACTTATTATATTATCACAGAATTCTTTCATTCTGAAACTAACCCACAAGCTCAGAGAACGAACTTTCACCTTCAACATAGGAACATAGGAAAGTGTTGAGATTTGCTGTTCTAAAATTATGTCACTCTTGCCAAATAAAACATTACACATCTCTTCAGGACAATTAGCTGCTTTCCTTGTGTATAACTCAATAATGTAAAAACTGATGAACCTCAAAATATATATCAGGATGCTATTGCAGATCTTTTTTAAAGAAAGATTTTTCATTGATAGGGAAAAATTGCTGATTCCTTTCTGAGGGAGATGGGCCATTCAGAATTGTGAAAAATAAAATAAATAAATCCTCTCTTGGATATAAAAACTTGTATTTAAGCATTTTTATAGTGGCATTTTCATATAAATAGAATAGCTGTAGCAATATCACTGATTTCACCATTATTATTTTTTTAAAAAACCAAATGAATTAGTGCCTTTGGCATCCATAGCTGGTATAGAAGTTCATCTTCAGCCAGAATTTATAGGCAGCTGATCATAGCTAAAGTTTCTATTTATTAATAGAACCCAACAGTCCCCAAAATTGTGTGGAGAATATGTATAGGTGTATGGTGTTCTTTTCAATAACTTATTCTATATGAACAGAAAGAAGAGAATGGAATTACACTGCCTAAACCACTTTATGTTTCATTAAACTCTATATGGGATCCATACATCTAAGCAACAGAATTTTCATCCACTTCTTTTAAAATATTTACTGATACTTAGTGAATAGATGCATAGCTAGCCTCTATAATCAGATTCTAGATTGTCACTGTTTTGTATAAGTACGAAGGAATTTAATACAAAAATATATTGAATCAATCTTTGAAGTTACCAAAACATTGCCAACTCTTATGTGATTTTAGCATTTTTGAACAATAAAATGCAACATAATACAATGTTCTTTAAAGAATAAATAAACTTTTATAGTATAACCTGTGTATTTTTTCACGTGAAGTGTTAATACCACTTTACAATGCCTTGGTAAGGCCACGCTTGGAATACTGAATCCAGTTTTGGTCACCACAATGTAAAAAATATGTAGAGACTCTAGAAAGAGTACAGAGAAGAGTAACAAAGATGATTAGTAGATTGGAATCTAAAACATATAAGGAACGGTTGCTGAGATTGGGTATGCCTAGTTTAATGAAGAGAAGGATGAAGGGTGACATGATAGCAGTGTTCCAGTATCTCAGGGGTTGCCACAAAGAAGAAGGAGTCCAGCTATCCTTCAAAGCGCCTGAAGGCAGGACAAGAAACAATGGATGGAAACTAACCAAAGAGAGAAGCAACCTAGAACTAAGGACAAATTTCCTGACAGTTGGAACAATTAATCAGTGGAACAACCTGCCTCCAGAAGCTGTGAATGCTCCAACACTGGAAGTTTTTAAGAAGAGACTGGACAGTTATTTGTCTAAAATGGTATAGGGTTTCCTACCTGAGCATTTTATGTCCGGGATGTGAGGAGTCTATAAATATTTTTTAGCCTTCTTTCTAGTTCATGCAGTAAACAGGACTTCAATGGAAGGCATGCTGGTTGCAATTGTATGAGATAATTCAAGATTTTGATCTCATGAGATTTCAGTAGGAGAGAGGTCTCCAACCTTTCTGGCTTTGTGGACTTGTGGAGGTAGTGGCGGTTGTGGCGGGGGGGGGGAGAAGGCATGGATTTCCACGTCCATCCATGTGGCTTTCATAAATGCAGCTTTGTGCTTTCCCAGCTCCAAATGGGCTGCGGCCTGGCATCAGGCTGTGGAGATACTGTATTTAGGAATGAGAATACAGGAACTTCACAGTATTTGACAATCCTATGTGGTTTGGGGCAGTTTAACAGGGATGTGAATCCATACCAAGTCATGTGAATGGAACCAGAAAATGTTACTAATCAGTGCATGACATCATTAATGTGACTAATGTAAGGCACTGATATTTGCAAAAGCATTACATCTTTTTTTAAAAAAACTACATTTTCATTGCACATGGGCTACTGGTGGTAACCTAATATTTATATTTTGCATATGCGTTCTTCATTGTGGCAAGGCAGCTTTGGCTTACAATACATTTTGCAATCAGTACACTCACATGGTACATAACTTTGGCATCTTTCCTCCTTCCAGATGGCACACAAGAATAAATATTGTGACATTTTCCTTTAAAATAGATTAAATTGTGGCTGTCTTATTTCTGCTCTTTGTTACCTGTACTTTTTAAAAATGAAGTCTTAAAAAAAATCCGGCTCCATGTATATATGGCTTAATAACTGCTTTACAATTGCTATTTATCCTTAGCCAAAATGAAAACAATAGGAGAATCTTTGCAGGAATAAATGCTAGATTCTAAATCAGGGGTCTTCAAACCTGGCAACTTTAAGACTTGTGGACTTCAACTCCAAGAATTCCTCAGTCAGCCCTGGCTGGCTGAAGAATTCTAGGAGTTGAACTCCACGAGTCTTAAAGTTGCCAAGTTTGAAGACCCTTGCTCTAAATACCAAGGCTACTAGCAGGTACTAACAATGATATCAAGATGTAATTCAAGTGAACAAAGACAAATTATTCAGCCATTGAGGGGAATGGAGAGATTTACAGGTAATCTCTGGGCCTCCATAATTTTTAAAAGTGAGAAGGGGTTCTGTGATTAAAAAAACTTTAAAGAAAGACTTATTTACTTGCTATTGATTACATTTTTCAGTATTCACCTCTCTGTGGTTTAGATAGGAGCCTTTCAGCCCTATTTATATATGCCAGGATAGTGTTGCAATTGTCTACATGCAAAATGTACACTCGATAATTGAACTTGTCCATAAAGAGGGTGGGAAAATAATGAGTTGAAAACATTTTTGTGGGTGGAAAGGAATTGGGCCTTCTGAGTGCTTCTATTTGTTCTCTAAATATTACATCATGTTTAGTTTAGTTTTAGCTATTTTATTGTATTTATTCTGTGCTCTGTCCTTTATTTTGTCTCCTGCTCTTTTGGGGACATGGCAGATCTTTGTTGAAATTGCTTTAACTCTTCCTGAACTGCCATCTGGGACAGGCTTGACCAAAGCATAAATAACATCCCATACATACTTTCATGGGAGTAAACCCCACTAAACAAAATAGAAATGATTTCTAAGGAAACAGACATAGATCATGTGGTAAAATATAAATATATGTTAAATCATCCGCTCATTAATTTTGGATTCTCAATACCAGGAAATGGATAACTGGCCTCTTATGACTTTGTTGAACCTTTGATTTAATTTTAAAAATTCTTTGAAAATGATTAGTTCAGAACTGTATCAAGATATTGGTACATTAGCTGTACCAATATGGTTAATGAAAAAAAAGAGAGAATATGAGGAGACAAAAGGAGAGAAAGCGAAAGTATAATCTGAAACAGAAAAGAGATATATCCAAAAGGAATAGTATCTTTAACATGAATTATTCTCCACCCATGTTATAAAATGGATAATCTGTGATTCTGTGATCCTACAATCCCCCTTTCCTTTTCCCTTGCAATTCACAGTCTCCTCTGTCCATATCATAAAACACCAGTGATGGTTTCCCACTATTTTTAGTTAGAATTTGAACCCTCAGTAAAATTGCAAAAGACCAAGACAGACACACAAACCACACACAGACACACTCTCACATGAGTGTATAAACATATACATGTTTAAGACTAATTTATCTCAAAATGCTAAAGAAAACTTACAGATCTTACATGTGTACAAACACACAAATACATATTGATATCTCAATATCAAGATATGCAAACACAATGTCTAAATAATCCTCTAGATTGGGCTCCCACTTCAACAAAGTAATGAGATATGGTTTTGCCAGTGGACGTGGGGATCCCAGAGTGATATGGAGCCTATCCAGTGATTGGTTTGATTGTTGTCATTGAGGGTAGTGTTGGCTTTTGTATTGGGCTTTTATTTCTGTTAGTTGCCAAAAATCGCTATGAATGAGTTGGACAGCCGTATAAATTTTCTTTAAAAAAAATAAAAAAATAAAGTTAAAAATAATAAATATGAAGTCCATCATATTATTGGGGGGAAATAGGCATCTTTGCTTCTGTGTAGTCTATATGTTTTGAAATTATTAGAGTATTCTAGTACTCTATTTCTATAGTCCTCCTGTTATTCTTTCCAAGAGCACTAGATACTCCTTCAAGTTCACCTTGATGGTCCAAAACCATCCCTCTGTAATAGCTCTTTCCAAGACCTTTTCTCACATGCTTTATTGGATGCATCCTTTTCATGATCTGATCATATATGCTAGTCAACCATTGGCAGCTCTTTTCTCTCTCTGCTTTTCATGTGACATTTATATATATAACTCCTAAAGTCCATCTTGAGTGCTATTCATTAATGACCAGAAATGGGTGCATGCGTCATCTTGTTGCAGTTCCAGAAAAAGGTTAAAACTTTTATTTCAACTTGCTTTTGGTTCCAACTGTCTGATTGTGGGCATATCTCTTAGATTTTATTTGGGTTCTAACTTTGCTTTATTATTATTATTATTTTTATTTTGACATTGTTTTGATGATGATGATGAGATTGGCTTATTGTTTATTGATATTGCACATAGTCTAGAGTTGTTTGGGGTCAGAGCTGGTTAAAAATACCACAAAATAAATACATGTAAATAATTAAAAGTCATTTTTATTGTGTCTGGATATAAATGTAATAAAGAATCAAAGATGAAATTAATTATAATCTAAAAAAACAAAATAGACTTACAGAATAGAACTATTGTGTGGAATGAATAGGATGGTGTTGGAATAAAAAGCAGATCATTCTGTCAAAATATTTTGGGCCGGCAGTTTAAATTGTTTCTGCAACGTTAACAGTGGAAATACTTTTTTTCTATATGTGAGTCCCACATTAATCATTGTACTTGAGTATGTCAGGCCATACTAACTGCAGTAGTCAAGCAGCTTGTAGTAAGACCATGGGGGTGCTCTTAACATTTTCAACAGCATTAAAATATGCCCTAAGTAACAATGAAACAGCTCTGTTTTCAACCAATAAAAATTCTGTTAGTTTAGATTAGAATCTGTGCTCAGAAACCACCACCTAGGGCTTCTTAATTCATAAAAAAAGGAAAAAAAAGAAAAAGTTTTTTGGTCATTTAAATAAAAGCTTTAAAAGCTTCCCAACTAATACAAGAACAAAAAAGCTACCCTCTTCAACATCTCTTTCAATTAAAACCCCTCCCAGCCTGAAGCCATCTAGATAAGTACAAATTATATTTCTTCCCTTCCTGTGAGTTTTCCTTTGTTTACACGAATAAAAATAAAAACACCCCTTTAATCATTTTGTAGGCACTCCCACCATATTCACTTAGCAAGATTAAGCAACATCTTTGGCATTTGTTGTTTTGCTTCATTTGTCTTTTTGGAGTCTACCTTGTCAGGCACAAGTCCCACAAATGCAATGTTACCATGATTTTACTTGGCCGCAGGAGAGAAGTGATTGACAAAAAGGGTGTTAATACTTCTTAAATACGTGACTTCTATTTAAGATTAGAACAAAATCTAAGAGCACACAAAGAGGCCCCATGCACATTAAACTTCCACCAGCTAATTTAAAATCAATTTTGGAGGTTGGCATTCAACATCCTTAACATTAGCACACTTGCATATGAAACACTGTTCTAGTTACACAAACACGTTTACATTGTCTGTCTGCACAACAGAGCACAAAGACAGCATGTGAAACCCACCTATCCACCCATATGAACTCCCTATAGGGATCTCCCTATAGCAAAGAATAAAAACCAAATTAAACAGTATATAACCAAGTTAGCTATCACGTTGGCTGTGGGCCTAAATGCATTTTCCTTTCACCACTTTATTTCCACATTACTCTAAATCAATAGCAGAAGGAACATGACTTGCATGAGGGAAAAAATATGGGAAAACAAGCAAACAAACAGCTCAACTGGAAGCCAGGAACCACTTGTCCTGTCATAGCATGTGGCACAATCAGGAATTCTCAGGATAATGCCATTCAAGGTAAGACCAAAATGAAAAACTTTTGTTCCAAAAAAACATAAAACAGCACATTTTGGTTTGGAAAAGTTGAAATGCTTGTTTTTGAGCAAAATAAATAAAAAAATAATTTGTGAAATATTTTTCACATCCATTGTATTTTTGCCTAAAAGGCAACCTCTTTAGTGTAGAAATATATTATATAATTCCATGTTGAATTTAACTATAAATAATCCTTGTTTAACAATGCTAACAGGGACCAAAAATTCCATTGTTAAGTTATACAGTCATAAGTTGAAAAACATAGGACCAGACTGTTTAGTGATAGCAGTTCCAACAATCCAGGTTGCTATTGTTAAGTGAGGACCTCACGTGATTCCGATTTCCTGCCAGCTTCCCCACTGACCTTGCTTGTAGAAAGTCAGCAGGGATGGTTGAAAATTACAGTTAGGTAAGTGTGGAATGCTGCAATGTCATCATTGTTTTCTGGGCACCAAGCATATGAGTCATGCACTCATGACTGCAGGAATGCTGCAACAGTCATAAGTATGAGGTCCGGTCATAACTACCACTCATTGGGTGCCATCATGATTTTGATTGGTAACTCACTGAAACGTCATTAAAGAAGGATCACCTGTATAGTATTTTCAATAATAGCTGAATCTACAAATTTCTTTTTGAAAGACCCTCATATGTTGTTCAATAGATGCACAACAAAGTTGTTTTTTGAATTAATGATAATTTTAAAGATACACAAATGTGACATACACATTCTAAATAGTTTTCTGTTGACGTTCACAATGAAACATTTCTTTTACTTATTCTACGTCTCCTATATTCTTCAATATATAATTTTGGGCAACCTAACAGCTATTTCTAGATAGCTATTATAATTTTGCTAGTTTGTAAAAACATGTTAAATCCTTTAATGGTAAAAGATTTCTAAACCACTCAGTCCTGTCAACAGGCATTTTAATTTAAATGCCATATTATTTTTAGTATAAGATACTTCATGCCTCAAATCAGATCAAATCAAATCTTTAGACCAGCATAAGTCAAAGGGACTTTATAAAAATAATCATCTCATCTCAACAATCTAAGACATATATTTTACTTTCCATACTCCACCCAAATTCTCCAAAAAGGGATTGTTTTGCTATTTTCAAATTTAGATTTTTTTCACAACGTAAGATTAAAATCAGAATTAGCATGCTAATACTCACTCACTTCTCTAATATAGTAATGCAATGATGGAAAGAGGAACATCCATATTTCCCAAGATGGTTTCAAACATTCTGTAATTTATTACAAATAGAGGATATGACAAACTTTACTATGATTGGGGACAAGTAGCAAAGATGGAGAGATAAATATAAGTAACTTTAAAATAACATAAAAATTATAGATATAAAACCTATTGAGTTGATCTAATCTAGTTAACTAAACCTATAAAACCTGTTGGAGTGAATGTCTCCCTGCTACCAAAGTGATATTTAGCCCAGCTCTATATTAGATATAACTCAAATATATAGAACTATACAGTACTAAATTTCAGTTAAATCTTTGCCTGCTAACCATTTCTCTGCCTTTAAGCAGGAATTAACATCACTTGGATTTATTTCTTTACCTGCTTTTCATCATTTTGTGCTACCGTTTTTAGTAGCTTGGATTTTTATGAATCCCCTCCCTTATGCTTAATTGTACTCAAATAGGAAGGACATAGGAAAAGGTGAGTTGGTAAATGTTTAATAACTTTAGTTTTAGTGTCATCATTGCTGCTGTGCTGCAAACAAACAGCTGACCAGTGTGCCAGTTCTTGTGCCCACCTTTGCTCTCAACCAGCTTACAAAATTCCAAAAATTTAATAGTCTGCTCTTGAGAACTGGTTCAAACCAATACAGGCTGACTCTAGCACATGTTGCTTCCAGCCACTGCAGTTCTTAAGAGGCTTGATGATGCAGTGCCACAAAAATAGGGAGCAGGCAAACACATTGATTGCTAACACTCGGGTACTTTAATTTGTTTCAGTTGGACAGTTCTGCTCTAAAGATAAGACCATTGTCATGAGGAAGCCACTGTAGCATGTTCTAACCTGAGTCTTCCAGAGCCAATGACACATTTTTTAAAAAAAAAAAAAAGACATGCTGAGAAAATCAATGGTATCTGTCCAACACAAGCAAATTAAATCAGGACCTAGAATATAAGTGTCAAATTTCATCTGAAATTTCTCTCATCTCCCTGTCCTAAATTGTCTCACATTTCTGAAATAAATTTGCTGCAAGAAATAGTTTTGCAGCTGGATTTTCTGTCTTACTGTTCCTCAAAAATACATTTTCTCTGAAAAATAAGCTTCTTAGTGTTTCATCATTTCCTTTAGGTTTGTTCTAGCAAGTTTTGTGGCTGGAGATTGTGATTGCTGCTATATTCTGCTACCTGTCTTCCCATCACTCTGAGCCCTTTTGCCTGCCCCACTTCCCAATTAAAAAGAAAACTTGGGGGAGCATTTCCTTCCTAGAAAGAAGGTAGCAGATCACTCAAGAAAATACTATATAAATTTGACTTTTGGTTTTTCTGATTAGACAAATTTGTTGTTATAGAAATGGCGAGTGCGTATTAAGTATACAAAGAAAAAAGTTAGCAATGGCACTAGCAATATCACTTAGACTAATATACCATTTCATAGTGCTTTACAGCCCTCTCTGAGCAGTTTACAAATATCAGCATGTTGTTTAAGGTGCTGGCCTAGAAACTGGAAGACCATGAGCTCTGCCCTTGGGCCCTAGGAATGTCCCTCCATCAGTGATTGTGAGTTGACTGTGTTTGCATGCTGTATGAATGTGATTAATTTTTAAATTTTTGTTGTATTGTTGTTGTGAGCCGCCCTGGGTCCTAGGAGAAGGGCGGCATATAAGTCTGAACAAATAAATAAAATAAAAAAATAAATATAGTTCTTCAGTCATTCAGTCAGTTGATTCAATCATTCTCTTTTAGCCCAGTTCATCTTACAGAGTTGTTATTGTAAAACAGAATGAGGATGGAGCGTTATGTATGTTTGCTGCCTTCAGTTACCATCTAGAGCAGGGGGCTGGCTGGGGAATTCTGGGAGTTAAAGTCCACAGGTCTTAAAGTTGTCAAGCTTGGGGACCCCTGATCTAGAGTTATAAGGGAGGAATAAAAACCTTATAAATAAGTAAAACAAATCAATATCTACACATAACTCTTGACCATCTTGTAGCAAAAGAGGTGCAAAAATATTCCTCTCTATCTGTCAGTGGAGATTCTCAGTCATCCAGGTCATGGTTGTCCCAAAGATAATTTCTTCAAAAGAGTGGCCTTTGTCTTTCAAATGCAGATGGACTGCTGAATCTTGTCCTGATGTATTTGTCCCCCTATGCTGTGTCATGTGTTTGCGAAGTGGTTGTTTTGTTTCTTCAATGTACAGAACTGCTGCATTGTACTGTGTATATTATGTCTTTTGAAGACAGCACAGTCCACATTCTGGACAGAGAGGACCACTGGTTTGAAAAGGGGATCAAAGAGTCCATCTACCTTAAAACTGAACAGCCCTCTCTCAAGAGAGGCGAAGGGATACACACCACCTACCTCCTCTTTACAACACAATTCTTTCAGCAGTTCCAAGAAGGTTCCACATCCATTTGCACTATCCAGGTAACCCTGAGGGCAATGATAAACCTCCATGTGGCCTCAAACACTCTTCAGAGAGAATGCTAATAACCAGATGACTGCAAGGAATATAAATCCTTCCATTCTCTACCCTTCAGTAAGAACTGAAGAAATTTCTTGAATGAGAAGAGAAAAGTCTTCAAGGAAAAACAAAGAAAGCCCAATGGCCTATTGAAAAAGCACCTTTGGAATTACTTCTGTCCATGAGGTGTTCATCAATATTCTGTTCTTGTTTCAAGTAAATTTGAAGGCAGACTCTATTTCAACAAATTGAACAGCTAAGGACAATGCAGCAGAATATTTCTGCAGGATACTGTTAAACATACTTCCAGCAACTTTATTTATTTATTAAATTTATACACCACCCCTCATACTTTTAAATGAGGTTGCTACAAGAGAAACAATGTATTTCATGAATGCTGAATCTGGAAAAGTCCACTTAGCATCCACATTATTGTCATCATTTTTAAAAATCCTTCGAATTAAACTTTCAAAGCTAGGTGATTTCTCCCCCCCCCACATCGAATTGAATGAAAACAATAGGGAAAAAAAGTCTGAAGAGAAACTTTCAGCATTGCATTATAGAGCTAGGTAGGATGGAGAGAAAAGCTGGCTAGTTAGTTAGTTAGTTAGTTAGTTAGTTAGTTAGTTAGTTAGTTAGTTAGTTAGTTAGTTAGTTAGTAGATTTCCGGACAAGGACAGCAAGGCCTATTTAGTATAGATTTCAGAATGAGTTCCCCAGCCAATTTTTGCAATCAAGGCTGCAACATATTTACCATGGGCAAAAGATTTTCTCAGCTGGATGCTTCTGTAGCTCCTATAAACACTAGCTGAGCAATTTCATATGCTTCAACCAAGGCTGAGCCAAAGTCATTCTGCTACCACCCAGTTTTCCCAATTTATTTCCTTCTTCGGGGATTTTTCTTAATTTACATCTCCGATAATAGCCATGGATTGCTGCTGATATCAGTGACAAAGCTGTTCCAATTCTACATGGCTTTTTTTGAGTTTAACATGTTCAGCTAGGTGTGACCACCACCTGTTAACCTTTTTAAAAGCTTTTGGAAAAGTGCTTTGCAGCTAGAGGGGTTACTGATAATGTGCTGATAGTCACATAAATTCCTAATGTAGCTATAAAGAAATGGTTGTTTAATGTTTTCCATGTATACATTTTCCCTTGAACACAAATCTAGCTTTTAAGAAATCAAAGCAGAACCAACAAAGGAGCAATCTATGATGCAGACCTCTCTAACCTGGAAACTTCTAGTTGTTTTGGGAGTCCACTAACAACAGGGGTGGGGAACAATGGCCCTTTTATGATTTGTGGACTTCAACTCCCATAATTCCTGGCTCAGGAGTTCTGGGAATGAAGTCCATTAGTCATAAAAAAGCCATTGTTCCCCACCCTTGACCTACAAGACACAAGATTCAAAAAGACTAGGATTCAACATAAGACGGGTCAGCAACATTTTGAGACAAATTGCCCAATTTTGCAATTTATGTGCAATTCCACTAGGATTAAAAAAAAGGAAGAAGATTGTTAGATCGCTAAATATTAAAGATGCCTGTTATTTTACATGAGGATTTCCAACAACCTAATGAAAAATACTAAAATCTTACAAGATTTCAGAAGTTTTTTAAAAAACAACATTCAGTTTAAAGTAGGGTTTCTGGGATGTCATGGCAATTATGGACATATTTCCAATCCCGGATATACAGCAAATAGGAAGCCTTCAGCAGTAGGTAGGGTGGGAAAAAAATAATAAATTTCCCATATGAATACAGAAATGTTATACATTAAATATGTAAACACACATACTCCCTTTCTAGGGTATGGGAATTAACTAATGATTTTTCTAGCGCCTTTAAACATTTCAAGAGCACTAAGCAACAAAATGAAAAATAATTTGTTTTAAAAAGATGAAGAACATGTGTGAGGGTTTCAGAAGAATATAAAATGAAACAGATTTTAAGAAACCTTCCTCAAACTTATTATAAAGCTGAATGAGAAATATAAACTTGCATATTATCAAGATCCATAGTGATATTTATTAAAATAAACTCTTTTAACATTCAGTTTTGTATATTATTTGATTTTGATTACGAGTAATCAAGAGAATTCACTTTCCCAACAATACCTTTTAATTTGTTTATTCATGTTTATTTATTATATGTATATTTCATGTATTATTGATTGCCAAGAAGTTGAAATAGGTGGTCATGAAAATAATTTGAATACACAAATAAATAAATATTTAAACACTGATAGATTTTCATCCAAAAATCTTCTAATGATATCCTTTTTGGTACAAATAATACCTGATTAGAGATATGCCAACACTTCCTTTTGGTTCCCATTGGAATAAAAAAAAATCAAATCAGAGACGCTGTTCCTGAATAAATACACTATAAATCATGGAAAGTAGAAACTGCAGTTCTTCAAACATTTGTTTTGTTTTTCTATTCACTCTGGCCAAAATGTTTTCCTAATTTATTTTTCAAATAATGGGCAGACAGGAATTGGAATATATAATTTCACAACATAGGCAAATTTTTGGAGAATGTTTACACTCTTATATAGGTTTCCTATTTGTTTATAAGTACCCCTAGTATATGCTTTTTTTTTTTCAAAAATCTTCTACTATAAATCTTTTACCAAAATCTGTGCTTTTTCTATGCAACTTTCTCCAATGTTGCTTTATTGAATTTCTCTAGCATATGTTATTTTTAATGTAATTTTCCTTTAAAACAAATTTTTATATAACTTTCCCAAGCCTCAACTAGCCTTTACAACTTTTCCTAACAGAATATGGCAGATAGATATAAAGTACATCCATGGCTGCCATCTGTACTTTGGCAGGATTTACTTTGGCAGATCACAGAAAAGGGATTGGAAAGAAATCCATTGTGGCTTTCTTTGACATTCCTAGAGGGAAACACCAGTTTCTCAAATTAAACTGATTAACTGTGAATGATGCCATGCTTTGTGTATGATAGTTATTTTACCATGAGGATGATGATTTAAAAATGGAAGAGTCAGACTTCCAATTCTGTTATTCTACCATTACCAAGTACTTGCCCTACAATGATTTTTATCATATTTTAAAACTGAAACATATTGTTAAATAGTTTGGAAATCACAATACTGTGCTATGATTTAAGCTGATTTAACTCAATTGAAATCAAAAGACTAAACTGGATTAAATTTAAAGCAATCTGGCTCTACCAGTTTACTGATTAAGGTTTATTTTATTAGGATTTGGAAATTTATATCTCTACCTCAGGATGCTTGTGTGATATTATGGTATCCTATGCCAGTGTCTAGGGGCTGTAGAGGACTGGATGGGGTAAAACAGACTCCAATTCAACACTTGCAAGATATAGTGGCTGTGAGTATTTGAACCCCTAGGAGACAAGGATCTTCCAAACAGTCCTGGTGTGCAATCTGGGAGTCCTTAAGGAGTAGGTGGCAAACTGTAGCCAGGGGGGCCTTTGCATACCTTCAGGTGGTATGCTAGTAGTGCCCATACCTGGATTGGGAAACCCTGCTCACAGGAACTCATGCCCTTGTAACCTCCAGATTAGACTACTGTAACATGTTGTTCATGGGGCTGCTCTTAAAAACCATTCATCACCTTTAACTGGTGCAGTATGCAGCCAGGGGATAGTAACCAGTGCCAGATATTCAGCTTGCATAACACTACTACTGCATGAGCTGCACCTATTACCAGTTATATTTCTAGGTGCAATTCAAATGCCGGTGGTTACCTACAAAGCCCTACATGGTTTGGGGCCAAGGATTGCCTTTTTTCCAGAGTTTCTACCCTTCCAATTAGATCAAATGGGGTGGGTATGTTGCAGATTCCATCTGCCAAAGGAAGTCGGCTGGTGGGGACTAGAAGACAAGCTTTTTCTGCAGCAGCCCTTGCTCTGTGGAACATCCACCCTTGGGAGATTAGAATGGCCCTAAGCCTGTTAGCCTTCCGTAAAGCTTTAAAGACCTGGCTATGCTCCCAAGTCTGGGGCCAAGGGCCCTGCTTCCTGGCTATACTGCTAACAGGCCAGATGTCTTGATTTGTAAGTACTAGAAGATTTTGTATGAATTAGAAGATTTAATGTTTTCTATTGTTTTAATGTTTTTTACTGTTTTTATTGTTTTTAAATGTTTTTAAGATTTTAAGATTTTAATTGCAATATATGTTTTTGAATTGTGAGCCACCCAAAATTATTTGCTGAGATGTGTAGCTATAGAAATGAAACAAACAAATGTTTGTAGGTCTTTGGTTATTCGGGTTTTCTCCTGCATAAAATTGAAAGTGTCTTGGCGACGTTTCGATGAAGTCCCATTCATCATCTTCAGGCTGGTGTTTTCGGCTTCGTGCTTCTAGGAGCAATGTGTGATTGTAACTGTTTCTTCCTTTTAACTGCCAGTGGGGGTATGAACTGATTGGGTGGGAGCTTGGCTGTGTTCTGATTGGGTGGAGGTGTGTTCTGATTGGTTAGGGGCTTGGCTGTGCTTTGATTGGATGGGGGCTTGGCTGTGCTCTGATTGGATGGGAGAGTGTTCTGTAATCAGTGTTCTGTAATCAGTGTTCTGTAATCAGAGAAGCCATCGAGTGTTCTGTTTGGGTGGAGGTTTTGTTGTGCTCAGGTTAGTTTGAGTTACAGGGAGATTTGAGATGGTGAGGTGCGTTGCTGTTGTTTGGCTTCGTGTTCGTGGTTGTGTCTCATCTTCATGGTGGGTGTCAGTTTGCTTCATGTATGGATTGGAGGGGTTTAAAGTGGCTAATGATGCAGCTGTGGTCTGGCTTTTGGTTTGTGGTTGTGCCTCATCATTGGTGTGGGTTTGGGTTTGCTTTTTGCATGGATGTGTGGTGGTGACATCCTGTGTGGTTTTCGTGAATGTGGGTCTGGTGTCATTCTTTGTGTTAGGGACTCGTTTGTCAATAAGGGTGGGTTTCCAAATGGCTGGTAGACGGGAGGTGTCATCTCGTTTATTCATGCTGTGTGGACGTTTTTCTATCTCGATGGCTTCTCTGATTACAGAACACTGATTACAGAACACTGATTACAGAACACTCTCCCATCCAATCAGAGCACAGCCAACCCCCATCCAATCAGAGCATAGCCAAGCCCCTAACCAATCAGAACACAGCCAAGCTCCCACCCAATCAGTTCATACCCCCACTGGCAGTTAAAAGGAAGAAACAGCTACAATCACACATTGCTCCTGGAAGCACAAAGCCGAAAACACCAGCCTGAAGACAATGAATGGGACTTCGTCGAAACATGTATATGTATATGTATATGTATATGTATATGTATATGTATATGTATATGTATATGTATATGTATATGTATATGTATATGTATATGTATATGTATATGTATATGTATATGTATATGTATATGTATATGTATATGTATATGTATATGTATATGTATATGTATATGTATATGTATATGTATATGTATATGTATATGTATATGTATATGTATATGTATATGTATATGTATATGTATATGTATATGTATGTGTATATATAATTTTATTTTAGATTGCTAACAAAGAATAAAGGGAGAACTGGAATAGCTATTTTGAGTTTCTTAACTCTCATCAGCCAGACTTACCCTTCTGAGATTCGAACCTGGGCTGTATGCATGTTAGGCAGTTGTATTAACCTCTAGGCCACAGGCTCTCTCTCACTTTGTCAGCTGTTTCAGGGAGAGAGGAGATTTATATTGAGTGTCTTTTTTTTTTTTTTTTTAACTTTTCAACGGTGCAACATATTTTTTTTTTTTAATATAAATTCTTTTATTAAAACAATCAACATTGAACATAAAAACATATTATGCAGCAATCATCATGGCTCCTGATATACAATACTCAGTATTAGTCATTGAAAACGTCTGAGTTAGTAAGCCTTTTCCCCCCCCACTCCCCGTGTCTAGCCTCAACTATACTCCTGTTACATTTTATTTTGATTGGTGTTTCCCCTATCCGTTTCAATATTAAAGTGATCAACATTAAACATAAGATCCTATTGCTAAGCAATCATCCTGGAACATAGCATACAACATTAGGTATTAATCTTTGTAAACATCTGTTTTGGTAAACGTTCTTCCCTCCTCCCTTACCTCTTCAAGTATACTCCGAATACATTTTGTTTGATTGGTGTTTCTCCTATATATGGTCTATCTACGGTATCTAGTCTATCGCATATTGTGCGTTTGCGTTTCTAAGTTGACTTCCTCCCATTACTAGTGCAATCATTTATGGTCCCCAACCCGAGATCCTGAGGTAAAAGTTTCATATCCTGAGGTAGAGATTCAGTCTACTTTAACAATATTAAAGCAAACAACGTTAATCATAAGGTTATGTTAAGAGGCATTAGTTAAAGAACATATACATTCAACGTTGGGTGTTAGTTTTTGTAAACATCTGATTTGTTAGCCCTTCATCCCTCCTCCCATCGATCCTTAGCTGGACGCCAGCTGCATTCTGTTTGATTGGTGTCTCTCTTGGATATAGTCTATCCACTGTTTCCAGTCATTCACAAATTGCACCCTGTCAACCCAAATATGGGAGAAAGAAATCTTTCTTTTACCTGTTTCAGCTCAACCCATTATTTTAGCAATCTAATATATATATATATATATATATATATATATATATATATATATATATATATATATATATATATATATATATATATATATATATATATTAGATTGATATATATATATATATATATATACTGGTTCCTGTGGATGGCTCTGGCTTGAGCTGAAACAGGTAAAAGAAAGAAGATTTCTTTCTCCCATATTTGGGTTGACATATACAGCTGCTTTTGTTGAATAACTTACAACTTCTCTCCAAGATATTTCTGGGAGTACTTATGGCTATTCTTTTTGCAGTAAAGAAAATTTGTAACAGTATATTAATTAAATCTATGTGTAAATTCACAGGGGTAGAAATAGAACAAGAGACTGAGTAGAATAATTTGAAATGATTTTTCTCAGATGCAAGTGATTGACTAGTTCAGTGGTTCTCAACCTGTGGGTCGCGACACCATTTGGGGTTGAACGACCATTTCACGGGGGTCACCAAACAACGCAGTCCCCCATTTTTTCCCCATTTCCCTAGTTGTGCTACGCCATTTTTTCCCTTTTCCTTAGCTGTGCTACTCCCTTTTATTCTATTGGCTTTTGAAAGCCAATAGAATAGACTCTCTTGAATAGAGTCTAATTCTATTGGCTTTCAAAAGCCAATAGGAATTGTCCAGGCTGTCTCTGCCCTGCTGAGCCCACCAAAAGTCCCAGTCTGCAAACGGTGTTGTGAGTTGTCTGCAGTGAAGGCGAGCTCTCCGGAAGTTTCCACCCCTCCCTGCTGAGCAACTACTAAAACTGTAAGTAAAAGAGGGCCAGGGGTGGGAGGTGGGAGGCCGGCAGGCGCAGGGAGGGTTTTTGCCGCGTGTGGGGCCCGGCGGGTGGCTTACCTCCCTTGGGCTGGGCCAGCTGGTGGTCCAGCCCGTGGTCACCTTGCGCTGTCACTGCCGCAGCCACCCAGGAGCGCCTGGGCCTGCCTACCGCCGCCCCAAATGGCAAGGCTAGCGGGGCAGCGGTGGGCACAGGGAAGGTTTTTGGCGTGCGTGGGGCCCGGTGGGTGTCTTACCTCCTTTGGGCTGGGCCAGCTGGTGGCCAAGCCAGTGGTCACCCTGCGCCGTCGCTGCCACGGTTGCCCAGGAGCGCCTGGGCCTGCCTGCCGGCATAGGGGGCAGCACCGCGCATGCGTGGTACAGCACTGCGCATGCGTGGCGCAGGTCATCACGCCGCGCATGCATGGGGTAGTGCCACGCATGTGCAGCGCAGGGGTAGCACCACGCATGCGTAGCACAGGTTGGGGTCGCAGCGCACATGCGCGGCACAGGTCGGGGTCGCGGCCTGAAAAAGGTTGAGAACCGCTGGACTAGTTTAATACATTTTCCTTTTAAGCAGCTGAAATGGAGCTCTAGGAACATTGTGTTGAAACTGAATACATGGTCAATCAACAATCAATAAAAGATAGATAGATAGATAGATAGATAGATAGATAGATAGATAGATAGATAGATAGATAGATAGATAGACAGACAGATAGAATTCTGTACAACTGATTCAGGTGACGGAAGATGTAATTTTATATATTGGGAATATAACATTTGGGAATATAACATACACTCCATCTCTCTTGTCTGAAAGACTACAGCTTTTCAATTATTGTGGCTTTTTCTTAAGAGTAAATAACAAATGAATATTTGTACCATTTTATTCTTTAGAAAGGATTTGTTCCCCTATTTTGTTGGTGTCATCTACAATAATACAATTCTGTCTAAAAGCCAACACTTGCAATGCTTGAAGAGGACAGCAGTTCTTCTAGGTCAGCAGTTCTCAACCTTTTTCAGGCCCCGACCCCGACCTGTGCCGCGCATGCGCAGCGCTACCCCGCGCATGTGTGGCATGACAATCTGCGTCGTGCATGCGCGGTGCTGCCCCCTGCGGTGGCCGAGGCGTAGACCGCCGCCCGTTCGAGGTGGCGGCAGGCAGGCCCAGGTGCTCAGGTGCTCCTGGGCGGCCGCGGCAGCGACGGTACAGGGCGACCACGGGCTGGGCCACCAGCTGGCCCAGCCCAAGGGAGGTAAGACACCCACCGGGCCCCACGCACGGCAAAAACCCTCCCTGCGCCTGCCAGCCTCCCACCTCCCACCCCTGGCCCTCTTTTACTTACAGTTTTAGTAGTTGCTCAGCAGGGAAGGGTGGAAACTTCCAGAGAGCTCGCCTTCACTGCAGACAACTCACAGCACCGTTTGCAGACTGGAACTTTTGGCGGGCTCAGCAGGGCAGAGACAGCCTGGACAATTCCTATTTGCAAATTTGCATAAAAGTCTGAAAGATCAGAAGATTTAGAGCAATATCCAAAATCTTGTGAGATTTCATACACTATCAAGATTCCAGCAAGATATTTTATTTTGTTTTTTTAATTTTAAAGATGCTAAGGAAGTTTTGGGGAGTCCTAAGTAGAAGTGTTGCTCCCTATAATACTGTGTTGCTTTCCCCTGAAAAAAAAATGGCATATATGTTGCATATATCAACATCTTAGCCTAGAAGACACTTCTTTACATGTCCAGAATAAGGAAATCAGTTCTAGTTGCAACCGTGTCTAAGCTTCCTGAAAGGCCTCAGTCAATTAGCAGTAGTCAATAGGCTATTTGTGAAAATAAAAATACTAATTTTGTCTCTTGTAGGTTTATCAAGTTATTGGTGATTTTGTCTACCTTCAATCACCAGGAATCAAATTTTATCTTTTCCTTAAAGGTGATAATTCTGGAGATTTTGCATCGCAGGATTAATAGCAGCTTTTAAACATCACGGAATAGCTTTGGCAAGCATTTTATTGGAGGAGGACTCTCAGAAACTTGCTGATGATTTTATTATAGTCCATTGAACAGTTACAAACACAAGTTAAAATATGTGGTCATTGGTTGATTGCTGTCACTGTTAGGACATTTCTCCTTTGTTCTAGGTTGCTCCTCTCCTTGGATAGTCTTCAACCATTGTTTCTTGTTTATCAATTATTGTACTTGTAATTTGTATTTCTAATTGTAATAATTGGGACACTGCTGTTTCCCAATTATTTTATTTCAGTTATATTGAAGGCAAACCCTAGAAACTGAAACTATAACCTGAATGTACACATCAAAAAACTTTTTTGTGTGTGACTCTTCTTAACAAACATCAGCTAAAGTTATTTGAAGATGGAATCCCCTGAAGAATTGCATGTCCAGTTTCCAACCTTCCAAATTTAGTATTAGCTTAGAAAAAGAGTGGACATTTTAGAACTTTAGATTCTAACAAAGCTCTAACTCCAATCTCAATTACATATTTTATGCTTCCAAAGTCTTAATGAAAATTGACAGAACTATAAGTGAGAAATGTCTAGAGGAGGAGAAAGAGAAGGATTATAACAGCCGTGGTGACATAGTAGTTAGAATGCAGTATTACATTCTAATTCAGCTCACTGCCAGGAGTTTGATCCTCACTGGCTCAAGGTTGCATCAGCCTTCCATCCTTCCAAGGTCGGTAAATGAGGACCCAGATTGTGGGGGGCAATATGCTAACTCTGTAAACCACTTAGAGTGTGCTGTAAGACACTATGAAGCGATATATAAGTCTAAGTACTATTGCTATTGCTATAACACAAAATGTTATGAAATATATATCCTAGAAAGACATGCAATTTGTCAGATTAAACCAGTGGTGGCTGGGGAATCCTGGGAGTTAAAGTCCACACATCTTAAAGTTGTCAAGGTTAAAAGACACTGGATTAAACTGATTCATGAATACCTTTATAAAGATATAAATGCTATTACTGCTATCTATTTCTATTTTAATACCAGTTTCTTGTTTTCAACATATTGAGAGTGATGATGAATTCCTTCAATCAGTCTTATTTTAGCTGCATGTCTTGGAATTTTTTGCCTATTTTCCCTAAATATAAAGATTCTTGGAATGTAGTTAAGGATCAATTCAGCAGATGGCAGCATCTAACTGACCTTATGTGGGTTCATTACCTAAAACAGAGTTAAGCCTAGTCTTAATTTGGATGGACCCCGTACAGTGGAAATAAGAAGTATAGGCTTTGTGGACTTCAATTCCCAGAATTCCACAGCCAGCAATGCTGGCTGTGTAATTCTGGGAGTTGAAGTCCACATGCCTTAAAATTGTCAATGTTGAGAAACACTGGGCTAGACTGAGAGGTAAAACAAAAAAAAAAAAGCTTGAACTACCTAGAGGAAAGCAATGGAAAACCACTTTGGTGCTGTTGTTAAGAAAATTATATGGATGTTGTCATGAAGCCCCTAGAGTTTGAACTCACTTCGAACGAGACATTATTTTATACAAGCATTATATATAACTTGGAATAATATATTTATTATTCTTGGAGGTCTTCTAGTCCAACCTCCTGTTTAAGTTGTAGATTTTATGCCATTCTGGACAAGTGGCTGTAGTTGCTTCTTGAAAACCTCTAGTGATAGAGCATTCACAACTCCGGGAGACAAGTTGTTCCAATGACTAATTGTTCTCGCTATCAGGAAATTCCTCCTTAGATCCAGGTTAGATCGCTCTCTGATGAGCTTCCTCTAGATAGAGGCTCAGGGAGAACTGACTCATAGAACATAGAATAATAGAGTTGGAAGGGACTCTGAAGGACTTCTAGTCTAACCCCCTGCACAATCAGGAAGCCCTATACCAGGGGTAGGCAACCTTGGCTCTTTTATGACTCGTGGACTTCAACTCCTAGAATTCCTGAGCCAGCCTGAGTCATAAAAGAGCCGAGATTGCCTACCCCTGCCCTATACCATTCCAGACAAGTGGCTGTCTAATCTCAACTAAATCGTGCTTCTGAATTGTAGTGGGGGTTTTTTACAGCAAAGTTTATTGATTATGCATGTGCCAACTCACATAAATATTTGTTGCTAAATGATATCATGATTGTAAGGCCTTTCTTCAACCCAAAACAAAACAAAGTTATATTTTCTGCCAATCAAAAATGATTATAAATTGCTTGCTCACAAATTCCCATATTCTACTTCAGTTGGACAATAACATGGACCCCATGAAGCTCATTATCTCTCCATTTGGAGCAAAGGAGAAAAATCTATTTTTAGTCTATTGTCATATCAGATTGTCCAATTCTGAAACAATTTAATAAGTCTGACTATCAACAATAAATGAACCTCAAGTCTTTTGAAAACCAGGTATTCCTCTTAAAATCACCTATAATTTTGCAAGATCAAAATTAAATGTGTGAATGGGAGGAGGAGGCGGGGCTTCACCGGCGTTGCAAAAGCCTCCTTCTGAGGCTCCGATCTCTGGAAGTGGTAAAGCCTTAAAAGCAGCGAACATCGGCTGCTTTTGATGGCGAAAAATCCCCTCTTCGGAAGAAGAGGTGCAGAGCAACAAGCGAGGGCTGAGCTCTTCTGAAACCCCCCTGAAAAATTTTTTGCAGGGGGATAGAGTGAAGGCTCCCCTGACACTGGAAGTAGCTCCCATCCTGAGACGCTATCATCAGCAGATGGGACCAGACGCCCGCAGCAAGCCTATCCATGAGAAAAACTTTTTAAAAGAGACCTCCAGGCAGGAGGAAGGAAAGCAGGAGAAAACAGGAGTCTTAAAGCGCAAGTACTTCTTTAAAATTTACTTCTAATCACAGATCCCCACAAGCAACATAATATATCTAAGATGGCGGGACAGAAGTGAAGAATTCCTTTGATCCTTTGTTGCCTTTTCCTTCTCAGCACAACATAGGAGCGATCGCTAAGAGAAAGGCTAGGTGTTTATTTTAAAACCCTATAAAGCCCAACTAAAGAAGAGAAGAAGAGGATATTTTTAGAATGACCTCCAGGCAAACAAAACTAGTCCCCTCAAAGGTGGCGGGAACTTTTCCATCTCAGCAATCTAAATTACCAACAGTTAACCTGTCCAACACCCCACCCCCCATCTCCTACAGAGCCTCAAGCCTCCCCAGTAATGCTTACAATAAAAGACTTACAGACTGCACTGTCAATAATGGCTGGTAATCAGACTGATAAGTTGATTGAGAAAATGGATAAAAGGCTTGAGCAATTGGAGGAAAATGGAGAGAAAGATTGAGGAACTGGAGAATAGGATTGAAAAAAAAATTGAGAATCAAAGCAAAGAGGTAAATGCTGAACTGGGAAAAATGACAGAAAAAATGCAGACCCACATTAGGGAAATAAGAGAAGACATGGTAGAAGCTATTAAGGGGGTTTGGGAGAGTGTTGAAGAGAAGGTGGATGGGATTGAACAACAAATGGAACAAATGGAGAGACAACTTGCTGAGACAAAAAGTGATATACAGGACCACGCACTTATGGCGCAATATCATTCCATGATGTCAGCTATTAGAATCAGAGGACTGGAGGAGGTACCAAATGAGAATCAGGATGACCTGAGAAGAAGCTTTGAAGAAGCTTTTGGAAAAATTCTAGAAGGGGCTGCAGAAAATCTCTATTGGCAGTTGGACAGAATATACAGGGTTAACTCATTGATTGCAAAACAAAGAAATCTACCTAGAGATGTTGTTATCTACTTTGTCACAAGGAGATTCAGAAACAAGGTGCTCACAATAACCTATAATAAGAAATTAAAGGTTGCTGGTCAGGAGGTGGTGGTTTTGAAGGAGATCCCTCAGAAGATATTAAGAGCAAGAAAGGACTATGCATTTTTGGTTGATGAACTTAAAATACGTGCTATACAATATAGGTGGGAGGTTCCAGCTGGACTGTCTCTACTTTACAATGGTAATAGGTATTGCTTGAATTCTATCAGGAAAGCGAAGGACTTTTATGAAAATGTGTTGAAGGCTGGTAGACCCTCATCCCCAACACCAAAAAATGCAGATTCACTACAAGAAAGAGAATTGGATTTAAACCAACGACCACAGTTCTTGAAGTCAAGGCCGCCTGCAGAGCCGGGAGTTGACAAAGGAGTAAGGGTGGAGTTACCTGCCCGAAGTACTGATACCTCTCAGCCCTTGGAAGCAGACAAGCCTAAAGACCGGAGGCAAACAAGAGCGAATACTAAACAGAAGGAGCAACACGAAATGCGACAACAAGGTCATACATATACAAGTAGGGAAGCCATGGGAGCACGACCGAAGAAGAAAGAAGATGAAAAAATTGATTTGGTCTTGCAGAAGCTTTCCAAAGATAACCATGTCAAATAAATATCTGACATGGAATGTTAATGGGTTAAATTCTCAACAGAAAAGGAAGAAGATATTTCATTACTTATCTCAATGTAAAAATGATGTAACTTGCCTACAAGAAACACATATTAGAACTACGGACCAGAAATACTTAATATGCAATAAGCTAGGCACACATTTTGTTGCAGCGGCCACTGAAAAGAAGAACGGAATTGCCATCTATGTGAAAAATCATATAAGAGCTAAACTAATAGAAGCAGACTCACAAGGTAGATATTTAGAAATTGAAATCTTAAAAGATAACAAGAAAGTTCTTTTGATAGGTATATATGCACCAAATCAACAACAAGGAAAATTTTACAAACTGTTACATAGAAAGCTAACACAATTTGACTATAGATCCTGTATTTTAATAGGAGACTGGAATGGTGTTATAGATATCGGTTTAGATAAAAAGAAGACAGCACCTACTCCTCAAACACGTTCCAAGCTGCCCAAATCTTTTTTTTATATAAAGGATGATTTTGACTTGATAGACATTTGGAGAGAAAGACATGGTAAAGAGAAAGAATTTACCTTTTTTTCAGACAGACACCAGTCATTCTCTAGAATCGACTTTATATTAACAACCAGCGACTTGCTTGTTAGCCTAAAGAAGGTGAAAATCTTACCCAAAGTTCTAACAGACCATAATCCGGTATGGATGGAATTAAGGCAAGGACAGAAACCTAGGAGATCCTGGAGAATTAATGAAAACCTGTTTAAATACCTGGTGTATGACAAAAAGGCTGACAAGAACTTCAGGGAGAATCCACTAAGAACCCCGTTGTTGTGGGTCTGGAAGAAATATAAGTACCTTCTACACGATAAGATCCCCATCTGGATGATCCCCGGGCACGCAATAGGGGACATAAACATATCACAAGGACAGGAAGTGGTGCCCTATAGTAAACTTATACTGGAAGAAGAAAATGTGTTTTCATTAAAGCCACCAAATACGCTAGCAGAGGAAGGAATAGGGGGTACCTGGCTATCATATTTGCAACTGCAGTCTAGGTGGCAGAAAGACCGGAAGAAGGGCTTATCCCTTACAGATGAGAATTTAATTGAGCAGGTTAGAGGGCAGGGGATCATGCATATCAAACGAGTGTACAGTGTACTGATAGAAATTGACTCTGAAACTGTATTAGTCAAGAACTGTATGGTGAAGTGGGAGCAAGATTTTGGGCAACCTATCACGTTGGAAATGTGGGAGGGAATCTGGGTGAGAAATGTAGAATTTACGAAAGCGCAACATTTAAGGGAAAATTTCTATAAGATGTTCTATAGGTGGCATCTAGATCCGAAAAAATTATCACATATCTACCCAGACACCCAACCTAAATGTTGGAGATGTGGTAGTATGGAGGCTACATATTTTCATGTATGGTGGTCATGTAGGAAAATTAAAGCCTTCTGGAGAAAAATATGGTGGACACTCCAAACTATTTTGAAAAAGCGCATTGAATTTCTACCTCATTTGTTTTTGTTAGGGATCATAAAAGACTGTACTACCACAGAGACGAACTTAATTCTGAACTTGATCACAGCAGCGAGACTGTTGGTGGGACAATACTGGAAGAAGCCAGAAATACCACCTATTTAAGAATGGACTTTGAAAGTAATAAATTTGGCAGAAATGGCTAAAATATCTGCATATTTGAAGGATCGCTCAAATGAACAATATATGATAGACTGGAAACATTGGATAGACTACATACAAGAGAAACACCAATCAAAGAAAATGTATCTGGCTTATAGTTAAATCTGGACATACGGAGTGAAGAATGTTTACTAATTTAAATCGATTGTATTAAGTTGGATAGCAGTTAACTTGATTTTCCCCCTGGTTTACATGTACAAATATATATCTATCGATTAATGGAAGATATATATTAAATAGACTAAGAATGTACTTGTTGAAGGGATGGGTATATTGACATGAAAAATATTAATTTTAATAAGAAGACTTGTTTGTTTGATGTCCAATAGATTGATCTGAAAAGATAGTTAAACTTGGACACACGGAGTGAAGAAGGTCTACAAATTTAAAATGATTGTATTAAGTTGAATGGCTTTAACTTGAAGTTTTTCATTGTTTACATGTACAAACGGATATCTAATAATAAAAAAAATTATTTAAAAAAATTAAATGTGTGAATCTGTGAATTTTTCTGTCAGTTCTACAATGATCCCATGAAACACCATACTAAAACATTGCACGATCTTGCACAAAATCTTTGACAAGTCTGTGAGATTTGACTATTCTATAGACTGCTCGGTTAAAAAAACCACATCGATGTTTTTAACTTAATTTCTTGTGGCTGTATTAGTTTCTCTTCAATGACAATTACTCTAACACCTATATGGGTCTGTGATGTCAATCTTTGATTTATAGAAGCACATGTAGATGTTTAAGCCTATATATATATATTTATCTATTAATGCCTTCACTTTAGCCAAGTGCTGAAAGTTTCATTTTTCCATTACATCTATATTCCCAGTGCATCAAAGCGTGCAACTAAAGGCTAAGTGTAAAAATAAATTTTAAAAATGGTGGCAAGCCAAGTAGTGTATATAAAAAAAGTGATCTTTCCTTAATAAGCCTCCTTGCTTAAATAAGACATAGTTGTAATACTTGAATCTGAATGTTGTCTGCCTCTTTCTCCTTTCTCTCTGTGTCTGCATGGTTGCTTACTTATCTTCTAATCCTGTATAGCTGCCTTCTGTCTGAAGGTGCTCTTTTCACAATCCAAAATACCGTAATTAGCAGTTGAAACTAGAACAGAAAGAAAAGGGATGCTTGGGGCAAAAGCAAGAGCCATATGCTTTGAACTCAGATTGAAAGTGTTCTCCATTGTCCAGATTCAAGTAAAGATTCTATTAAGTTCTCTTAGGTATTCAAATCAGAATGCATTGTGGTTGTGACAGATTGCATTTCCCCCCAGATTACGGTATATAAAACTCTCTGTATAAAATTAGATTTGGATGAATCTATCAAGTTGGATCTTGCTTAGTTCTTCGTTTTGCAACTTTGAATTAATTTTTCTTGGCATAAAATTCTGATACATTTTTAAGCAATGTTTTCTGTGTGATTTGCAAGTAATTCTTGCTCTAATTTCCTGAAGTTGTGCACAAAAGGAGATAGAATAAAACTAAAAAAATCTAAGATGAATAAGAAAAAAAGAAAACTGTGGAGGTGTTAAAGCAAATTCATTTGAAAGGTAGTCTAGATGTTTTAGTGCCCCAATAAAGTAGGACAGTTGTACAATAACAATCAGAAAGCTGCCAAAATAAAATCATGGTGGTAGTAGATTTCCAACAAAAAATAAAAAGGATATATAAGTGCCTTCTTATTCAAAAATTTGTCTTTGTGTTCCAATGCCCTGAATTGGGCAAATATGGCTTCTTATCTAAGACAGAACTACCAGATGTTGATGTGATGTTCATGATGTGATGATATTCACAATTAAAAAGAACAACCTATGTGATTAGACTTGAAATCTTATCTTTCTGATAAACATAACCTATTGATTTACAGTAAGTGGATACTAGAAAGTTCTGGCTTTTCCACCTAGGAAGCCTCTAGCATTCTGTGAAAAAAGAAGAACCACAGAGACAAAGATACATTCTAAAGGAGCAAATTACTGTATGAGAAAGATTAATATAGAATGAAAATATAGAATGAAAATAAATATTGAATAGAATATAAAGTTACATTCAGATGGAAAAAATATGGCATATTTGATAAAATTGAAGTAGCATTAAAATGGAAACTTAAAAGCAGGGGTCTTCAAACTTGGCCCTTTTATGACTTGTGGGCTTTAATGCCTAGAATTCCTCAGCCAGTGTGCCTGGCTGAGGAATTCTGGGAGTTGAAGTCACAAGTCATAAAATGGCCAAGTTTGAAGACCCCTGCTTAAAAGACTGGAAGAGATTGGAAAAAATGGTATATCAAATCTGGTCTCCAATCTTAGCGCTGGATAAGGTCAACTGATGCCCTTAGCACAGGCCAACAATGGTGACCCTCATCCTATCCATTGCTTGACTGACAAGACATTAAGACTCAATAAGTTCTGAAAACTAAAGTTGAATGTGGCAGTGAAGTGTTAACGGCATGAGAGCTATGGGGGAAAAAAAACTCTGTTGTGTCCCCACTTCCCTTGATACGTTAAGCTTATTTTGATTCATGGTTAATCTGGAGCGGTGAAAAATCACAGTATAAGCAACACAGGAATATGAGGGGGTTTATCATGAAGCTTGCACATTTTAACTCTCAGCCCTGCAAACGTATAGCATCTAGCAAAGACTTTAAACTGGAATAAGTAATCAAATACAAAATAAAATCACAGAAATACATCAAACTGACCATCAGCAGAATATGTACTGCAGAATATGTACTGTTTCAAATGGAAAGGCCAAAGCTGGGACAATCAAATGAGCAGAGATCAGAAATAAGATCATAACTCTGATTTCTAAAGGCAGTAATTTTCAAAAGGACATGGCTAGTAGTTTCTGTCTTATGTAATCCTCCCAGGGAATACATCAAATCAAGGAAGAATTTGTCCAATTATTCTGTGCTGAAAGCTTTTCTGAAACAATTTATTTCCTTCCAAAAGAAGCTTCTTCTTATTCAACTTCAACTTCCTATTGTGCTTGACAATTTCTTTCAAATTGGAGTTGCATAGGGCTACCATATCTGTGAATCAAAAGTGTGGTTACAAAAGAAACACAGAGATCTCTGATTCATCTCAGTTTTTATTTTGTGGGGAAGAAAGGAGTTACATTTGAATCAGTCTTGACTCCTGGCAACTATCAGTTTGAGTTATTTGGATTATTTGGAGAAGTTATCTATTTTCCAAAGCACTGAAGACAACAAGAAGCAAAGAAACTAATCAAGGAGAGAATCAACCTAGAAATAAGGGGAAATTTCCTGACAGTTACAACAATTAATCAGTAGAACAATTTGCGTCAAGAAGTTGTGGGTGCTCTGATACTTGAGGTTTTTAAGAAGAAATTGAACAATATTTATCTGAAATGATATACGGTCTCTTGCTTGAGCAGAAGGTTGGACAAGAAGACTTCCAAGGTCCCTTCCATCTCTCTTATTCTGCTCTAAGTCTCTGCAGTTTTCGTGGTAAGGCTTTTTGCAACTGTCTTGCCATTGCCTGCTTCCTAAAGCTGAGAGAGAAAGAGAGAGAGAGTAGCTGGCCCAAGGTCACCTAACTAACTTTGTGACTGACATGGGACTAGAAATTACAAGCTCCCAGTTTCTGATTGGTGCCTTACCCACCAAACTGGCTGTCATTTGGAGTTTAACAGCCCAAATTTGGTAACCAAAAGCCCAATGCCCATAACAGAAAAATCAAGGGCCCTAGTAAAAAAATAGTATTAAAATTAAATACAAAGAAAATCAAACTAATGACTGTACGTAGAACAACCAGCCTTAGAATTGATTATGAAGTGCTCATTGAAGTGGTAGATAGCTCCTGCTTTTTAGGATCAATCATCAACAATAAAAGAGCAAGCAGTCAAGTAATCTGCTACAAGACTGGGTAGAATAATTATGAAGGGTTTGGAAAAGATATTCAGATGCCATGATGTGTCTATAGCTACAAAGATCAAACTAGTTCAAGTAATGGTATTCCCATGATACTTTAGGAAACAAAAGTTGTACTTTAAAGCATCAGGAGTGGAAGAGTATCAATACTTATGAACTTTGGTTTAGAGATGACTGTGAGGATACTGTGGACAACCAAGAAAATAAACAAATGCACCCTCAAATAAACCAATATAAAATTCTCACTTCAGGCACAAATGACCAAGCTCAAATGATCATACTTCGGACACATTATGCAAATACCTAGCTCCCCAAAAGAAGGCTCTAATGCCGAGAAAGGTGGAAAGAAAGGAAAAAAGGGGATGACTAGCAACAAAGTGAACAGACTAAGTTACAGGGCAAATGGTGCATGGCTGGAAGACCTGAAAGACCAGGTGGAGGCAGAGTCATTTGGAGAAAATCTATATATGCAGTCATTAACAGCTGACAATCATCTGATGTCATCTAATCATCAGTAGTGGCTCATATTTTTTCAGCCCAAATGGTAGTCTTTCCTTCTTGATTTGGCGCCAGTTCTAGGGGAGTTGGACTCAAAATGAGGTGGGCAATTAGACTATTTCTTTGGTTTCCATCTGTTTGGAAATGAAAAATTGCATTCCCTTCTCCACTGCATCTATATACAATCCCTTTAAAATGTGACATTATTCTTAAAACACTGTAGGATCTTCTGGTTTAGTTTCGGAAAATAATTTTTAAAAATCATTGTCTGTATCCAACAAATAACCAAAGGGCTTTCCTGCTGCATACATTCTTCATATATATGAGTTTCTATGTTATAATTTATTTGGTCCCTGAAGAAAGCTATTCCAACTCCTGCAGCTGAGGAAATCTATCATGGGAAGGCTCAAAATTATGAACCCTGAGTTGCTTGTCCATGAAGGGAATGAGAAGTCATTCCATCAAGATGCAGTTAATACAATTTCACAATTACCTCCAAGACACCATGCCTGCAGCTCTTGGCACAAGCAAGTCCAATCTCTTCCACCCCTAAATCCCTAATTAGCAATCTTTTCTGCTTTTCTGGAAAGGTGTGGCATCCAGGAGAATACTATATGTTCGGGAAAACTTTGGAGTAGATGGCCACCCAAACAGATTGAGTAGATCCTCAGCCACAATCTCATTAATCAGATCTGATTGCTCCCTCCAGACACTGAAAGAGAATACACTTAAGCCTCTTTACATGATCAAATTTCATTGCTACAAAAAAGATAAGTGAGGAGAGACAGTTATTGGCCAAGATAGCTTCAGGGTGGTTTGCTGATTGGTTCTGGTACCACAATCACTCAGCAAAGAAATTATATTTTTCTCCTCATGCAATCTTCTATGAAATATTATTTATATTTATTTTGCTTTATTTTGCCCTTCAAAATAACATTTTCCCAGGCAGTTTATAACACATGTAAATCACAAGAATTACCACAAACATTTTGACTAATACGTCAGATAGGCAATAAAATAATCATTAAAATATGCAATGAAGTAGACAAAACAACAGCCAGATAATTTAAAATGCTGCTATGAAGCATATAAATTCAACATTAACAGATTAATGTCTTTGAAGAATAAAATTATCTTTAGTGCCTCAAAGTTGATGCCTACTTAAATCTCTCTTCAGGTATTCTGAATTGTGTAGTTTGAATAAGTGTGCTGGCACCTGAAAGAAAGAACTATAACCACAACACATCTGAATAATCTTACAAACTTATGCAATGGGGAAATCATAGTGATAGGGACAACTAGAAATCTATTCAGCTGAAGAGGCATAAATAATTATTTTTCACATTGTGCCATCAAATCTCAGAAGCTGTTTCATGGTCTTTAAAACAGAATTCAAATGAAAAACAATAAGCAATTAAAAAACTAGATCTTGTACAAGATCTCACAAAATAAACTGAACAAGCTGGTGAAATCTGGGGCAACTTTTGCTTGTCTTGAATATCTGCACCATGATGAGATTGCACAATGGCATCCAAGAACATAAGATAATTGCCAAACTCTAGAATAAAGCTTCACTCAACAGAATTTTATAAAAGTGGTGATGCCAGCTGGTGTAGAACTGTGTCAAATATGTGTCAGGTTAATGTCTAAGAGACCTAAATGTAGTGGGTGAAAAACAGGCCCAATTTCCTCTCCTTTTTTATTGTAGTTGTTTTTGCTTATTTTTTAATGATAATAAACTAGAAAAGATACATATTGTTTATGTATCATTTATCTAATACTGTAGTTACAACAGAAAAGCAGAAAGCAAAACTAAACAGCAACAACATCCTTGATCATTTACACAATTCTACTGAAAATGTATACCAGTCATAGAGGCTGCATCAGCCATACCCCTGGGGATTATTTGGGATTTTCCAATGTATCGTTTGAAAGCTGCTAAAAAATACACATTCACAGGCAACTCTCTGATTTATAGTTGATCCAGTTGTGCAAAATAACTTTGCTGCTTTGCAACACTGAAATAATGTTGAAGAGTCCTCTGTGCAAGTGAGTAATGTGGAGTCAATTTGTGGAGAGTGAAGCAGGATCATAGTTGATGGCTTCACTTTTTTTGATGAACTGAAATTACTTTCATGATCTGTACTTTTCTTTGCTTAAAGAATATGGAGCTTCAATGAATTCACTTTGCCAGCATGCAGTTACTGGTCATCTGTACTGGAATAGTTGATGTAATCTAAACATTATGAATTGAGTCATTACACTCAAGGTATCTCTTCACATTGGATGGAATGATTGCATGTGTCTACCCGTCTACTTGACTATATCTCCATAGGAATCTGTTCATATGATTAGAAACACTGCAAACCAGTGGCATAAAGAACCATGCATTAAAGCCATTCTTCATGTTTGAACAACTCCTTGAAACCATCTGATTGAAAGCATATTATATTATAGTAATCCCTGTTGAGATCATACTCCAATTTTCTCTCCCAAGAGAGAAAATTCTCCATAGTTATGCTATGAAACTAGTTATGTCGTGAAACATGCCCATATGTTCTGTCACACTGTTTTAGTATATACAACTTTAATTATGACATGAAAAAAAATTTCTGTAGAGGTTACTACTGGACATGACATCACGAAACTGGTTACATGATACCAGGTTATTTATAAGAAGTAAGTAGTTCTGGTGGCAGACACAACATACCCTAATTCAAGCCATAGGTTGGTAGCATTAGTAGTACACCCTACTGACAGCCAATGCATTCTGGTGGTGAAGGTGTCTTTGAATAGGGAAGATCCAGTTGTTTCTACCTGATCACGAAGCTCATTATGGGGTTTTGAGATGGTTACTGTCTCTCAGCCCAAATGACTTGCACAGATTGTTCTAAAGAATAAAATTAGGACACACTTTGGGCTCCCAGCATAGATAGGTGTAGAATAAATAATTAAGGTATGAGACTATCCACACTCATGGTTTGTAACATTGTCCAGCCATCACAGTACTGATATAATACTTAAGAAGTTGAAGTTATAATATGTTGTCACAGCAATGGTTGGATAATTCTTTAAATTGATGGAGTGGGAAACTCAGTATCTTTTGCTCATAAACCTGTGCAATGCAGGTTGGTTGAAATTGGAATTAGGGGTCTGTCATTGTAGCTTTAAGCCTCTCTCCCTGTTTAAGAAGTCACAGACAAAAGAATATGCAAGGGGAAATTGTTATCTCCAAAGCTTAAAGTATACCTATCCATAAAGTTCATGTTATCAATGTCTCAGTATCTGAAATCTTAAGAACAATGGAGAAAAAAAATCTTATCACTTGCATGTCCCCCGTTAAATATGCAAGCACGTTTTCAATCTAGCAACATGCAAAGACATTACCTCACAATGACGTTTTCTTAAGAATTGTTTCAACACATTTGATGACATCTTTGATATAGCAAAGTTCCTATGCCTTAAGTAAGAGAAACAGTCTTGCTACACTGGCAATCTCAGCCTTTACTCCTTCATTTCTCAGATCACTCTCCAATTTAGCATTTCCGAAAAAAGTCACACAGTCTCCTAACCCTTCTAGGACAGCAGCAGATATTTTCCATGTGCAGTGGTCTGTATGTTAATGTTTACTGGGGAGGGATTACAACAAGTTTGGTTCCCTCTAAGTACATTTTAAGAGTTCAGTCTCCAAGTAGGAAGTCTATTAAGGTGGACTGTCGGACTTGTTCAGCTTAGGGAAATGCTCTCAGTCATCTTGTGTGCAGGAGGAGCTAAGCAGGCTTACATGTTTGAGGGCATGTTTCGAGCCAGCGTGTAAGATGATCCCTCTTTGCCAAATGGATCAGGCATCCCAGGCACACTCTCACACACATTCCTGTCAAGTCATCTTGTGAAAGGCTGCCAGCTTCCAACTTGGCTTGAATGTACAACCTTAATAAAACACACTGAGGTCTCCGACAAAATAGCAGTTCAGCGGCAGCTAGAGTAGAAGAAAGACTCGGAGGCTATGCCTGGGCAACTGAGTCCAGGGGACTGCATGCTGAAGTATAACAGAGAGGAAACGATAAATCTCTGCTACTATGCGATAAATTGCTCCTGCTTTAGCTAAAGAAGCATTGAGAATTAGAAATAATCTTTTTTTTTTTTAAAAAAAAGAAAAGCTCACTATTATTTTCTGAACCTTCTTTCCTTTTCCTTATCTTTTTATCCCCTAAAGAAATCCTTAAAGGCAAAGCAAATATTAAAAAGAGGAGGGGGGGAAAGGGAAGGAAAAGAAGAGGAGAGGAGGTTTGGATCGAAGTGTCAAGAGCAGGGCAGAAGAGGGCAAGTAACATGACCATTTTCTTGTGGTTTGTGTTCCTTGCTTCCCTTCTGAAACACATAAGCTGCACTAGTCCACGCCGAGCTCCGGAGTCCAACGCACGAAGGTATAATCGGATTCAGCATGGCCAGTGCACCTACACGTTCATACTTCCTGAACAGGATGGAAACTGTCGTGAAACTTCCTCTGACCAATACAACACCAATGCACTGCAAAGGGATGCCCCTCACATGGAGCCAGATTTCTCCTCCCAGAAACTGCAACGGCTGGAGCATGTCATGGAAAATTACACTCATTGGCTGCAAAAGGTAAGTCCTTCAGATTGTTCAGACACCTGCGTTGATTTTTGCATGATGTACCATTCCAATGGAGATGTTATGTTCGCTACCCTCATCAATAAAGAACACTCTGAAAATTGTTCACTATGAATAACTGGCAACAAAAGTTTGATGAGGGATTAGCAGATGTTGGCTTGTTGGTTTTTCCTTTTAAACTGATTTAAAGAAATTCAGGGACATTCAGCCGAGGTAGCTAATGATCAATGGCCGGGTGGCTATCTTGATGTGCTGACTGTTAAAAGTAGTTTAAGAAGTGCATTCTACAAGGTGTTTTAGGAATGATTTCCATGTTATTTAAAATACCTGTGATCAGTATTGTTTGTCTGTTGGCTCTTGTTATAAAGATTTTAAAAAAAAATAAATTAAAAACAAAGCTACTTGCATGGGACAACAAACATTAAAGATTAGCAGACACCATTATCACTGAAGCAACCTTTGACACTGTGCTGGCTCAGTAATGAATGGTTTTAAGTAAAATTAACTCTTTAGTGTATTGTACCATAGAGATAAACTGTTGGACTCCTCTCATAATTTTTGGATTCATTTGAGCAAAAATGTGCTGCATGTTAGCAATGTTAGATGTGTATTTTGGTAGAAATGCTTGGCTGAAACGAAGCGCCATGCCTATCTGTGTAGAACTATAGGGAAATCAGGAGCATTTTGTTTTAACTCAGGAGAAATTATAATTAATCCCAATCTTAACAACTGCTATATTTTGAACCAGGCTTGTGGCTGACCCATCCTAAGTGGTTTGCAATCACTCTGGCAGCTCTAAGAAACTAAATGAACACTGAGATGTTTCCTCAGTGTTGTGTGTTCCACACACTCTTCATTCATAATTATCCCACTCCTCAAAGTGGTGCATCATGTGTTCACTGAAACCCAAAATGAATGTTAAAAAAATAAACATGTGCAGCACTGTATGTTCAGGATGCTTTCTCAGAAATGGGTTCCGAAAGTGTTTTATAGGATTTACCCCTAGAGAAGAGCACATAGAATTTCATTCATAGAAGGCAAACGTAACTATTTACTTAATCTATCATAGAATGCTAGCATTGGAAGTGGGTTGGAAGTCATCCAGTCCAGCCTATTGCTCATACAAGGACCTCCCTGAAAGAAGGCTCTCTAGCTCTGTTTGAAAGCCTCCAGCTGCCTGTGCAGTCTGTGTCACCCTGTAAAATTTATCATTCCAAACTTTTAATCAAAATCTGGTCCCACTGATTTACATTCACTTCTTCTTGTCCTGCCAAGTGAAGCCACAGAGAGAAAGCCTGCATCCCTTTGGTCAGTCAAACCTTCAAGCATTTGAAAATGACAGCATGTGCTTTTGAGCAGTAGTGGGATTCAAATATGTAAACAACCAGTTCTCTGTGTGGATGCCACTTCTGGAAGTCCATTATAGGCCTGGGCAACAAAAAATTAGCTACCGGTTCTGCTGAAGTGGTGCGAACCGGCTGAATCCTACCACTGCTTTTGAGTCACATAAAGATAGACTTGTCAAATATCTTTTGTTTTTGAAAGGCTGCCAGGTGGCATGGTTCATTTCCATGTATAGTAGTAGTTGCAAGAATTGCTGGTGGAAACCTTCCATTTCTCCTGTTTTGATGAGATGCGTTCTTATATAATGGGCTACATTATCTTTCTCTTGTCATAAGAGGGAATTATTCCCACAGAAGACAATTGCATCTTGAAACTGCACATCTGAGTTTAGCAAGAGGAGGCTTTCATGTAAAGGAGACCTTGAAATGTTATGCAGTCTACTCATCCATTCATTCATTGGCAGCCAATTTTCACAAACTTTTCTGCAAGGTGGAAGATTCCTCTGCTCCTTTTGCTTTCCTTTTTTCCTTCTGAAAAGAACTGTCCTGCAAAATCGTGTCTAGGAAATTGTTTATGTTCTGCAGTTGACCACTAGGGACTGAACTAAGCTCACTCTTTTGCTTCTGAACTTTGGAAAACAGAAAAATAAGTCTTTGGAGAGTAGTGGAATCGTTTGATTTGCAGCTGACCATCATGTTTTAAAAGAAATAGGTGATGAACAGACACTTAGCAGCAAAACAGTATCTCCAAGACTTCCATTCTTCAGTGGCTCTCTGAATTTAGAAAGTGGGGGAAAAGTTTCCCTTGAGTTCCCTTAAAAATGTTTAGCAGGTGGATAAACATCACATATCTTTCTGCAGTACTATTGCATAGAATAAAGCATGAGTCATTCCTATCGGACTTTCTGACTACTTTATAACAGTTTCTGCATAGGGGAGCTAAAATTTTGATGCCCAGAGTCCAACTTAACATTTTACAGATGTGATAGCTACAGGCATTGGGAAACTAGGCTATTTCTGATTGTTTTCCCTGGTTTGGGGGATTAAGTGGGGGGGGGTTCTTTTATTTCAAATTAAGTTAAATCTCCTTTTGGCCATATACTCTGTGTTTGTGTGTGATTTCCACATTAAAATTGCAGGAATATAGCTGACACCTTTCGGAAACTATGAAGATAGGTAGGTTTGGAAGTCTGAAAAAGTATTGCAGGTATCTCTGTAGCCTTCAGGTGCCAAAGGGGTTGCCACAAAGAAGAGGAAGTCAAGCTATTCTCCAAAGCACCTGAAGGCAGGACAAGAAGCAATAGATGGAAACTGACCAAAGAGAGAAGCAACTAGAACTAAGGAGAAATTTTCTGACAGTTAGAACAATTAATCATTGGAACAACCTGTCTCCATAAGCTGTGAATGCTCCAACACTGGAAGTTTTTAAGAACAGACTGGAGAGCCATTTGTCCAGGGGATGTCAAACTGCTGACCCATGGGCTGGATGCATCATGGTGAAACTGTGCCCACCCCATTGCTGGCAATGAAAAAAAAGTTGCGATACATCGTGACACATCACGTGACGTTGCGAGTTTGACACCCCTGGTATAAGGTTTCCTGCCTGAGCAGGGTGTTGGACTACATGATCTCCAAGGTCCCTTTCAACTTATTATTATTATTATTATTATTATTATTATTGTTGTTGTTGTTACCTTGGTTTATTCTATTTGTTTCTTTGTTGTTGTCAATACAGGACATTGGGACAGTAATTTTAATAGCAATGAAATGCATTGAAGTGCAGATTTAAATTCATTAATGACTTTTTAAAGCTGTCATTTCTAGCAATGAGCTATTTGAAAATACAGTTCTTCAGATGAGTAAATTAGAAATATTGCTGCTTCCGTGGCTGCGATCCAAGACATCAATTAATATATATCACACACATATGCAACATTGCACAGTACTATTTGTGTTTTTGAGGGGTAATACAGGGGTGTCAAACTCACCATGTAATGTGACATGTCACAAAATATCATGACTTTTTCCCCCTTGCTGGATTTGGGGTGGGTGTGGCTTCTGCAGTTTGACACCCCTGCTGTAATATATCACATTCATTAAAACTGTTTAATATTGGAACATGTCAGAAATAAACACATACACTCACACACGCACAAAGCACAATCTTTATACTTTGTAAAGGGGACTGAAACTGAAACATGTTTAATTGGCAAACTGGCATTGTAAAGGTCTTAGTTTAGCTAATCTAGAAGAAATTTATCTTAATCTTTTTTTAAAAAAAAGTTCCAATGTTGGGAAAAAAAATAAATATTTGAAAACTCTTCTTACACTAAACTGTCATTTCAAATCAAATTGAAAATTTCGTCATCTGACTGTAAGCAATTATGTACTAGTATTTATCCAATGAAATTTGCATATCCCATTATTAATGTTGATATGATTGGCTGGAAGACAATTCAGTTTAGCAACCATCAACTCCTTTTGCCAAAACTACTAGAAGGTTCTTGGTAAACATATTTACAGCTTTTCTTCAAAGTATTTATTTTAATAAGGATAACGTCCTTCACTGTTTAACCCTGGGTTTCATATCTGCCATGTTTGTTCTAACAGCATTAAACAGACCACATGCTGTTTTTTATTCCTTGCAATAACTGGCTGTCACACAGTATTGAAATGCTTAGGTTGTAATTTCAGTGTTTAAACTTTGTCAAAGAAGAACTGTCTGAAAATTTTTAGCTTGGCAATAATTCAGCATCTTTTTTCCCATGCTGAACTATCCCAAATGTATGGTACCAATGCAGCCAGACAAATAGCTTCACAACTGTGCAGATGTTTGTATGGTGTCCATTTAGTTCTGCCTATGCAGAACTATCCTGGTGTCTTCCAGATGTGACAATTTCAATTCCCATATGTCCTCTGCTGGATGGGAACTATACGAGTTGAAGTCCAATGTATTTGGAAAGATCTAATTTGGGAAATGGGTGTTTTAGATAGTGCACATAAAACCTAGATATCAATTGAGTTATACCAAAACGAAAAATGGATAGTTTAAAATAAGGAAATGAGGGATATAAAAATCATAATTCTCTACAATTGGATAGGAAACATAATTTCCTATGGAAGTTTTGGACTACTTTCATATCCCCTGATTAATGTCTGTGTTGATTATAGTGAATGGGAGATGTGATCCAAAACATCTGGAGGGCAACAGGTTTTCTACCTCCCATCTGCACAAACCAGCAGTGGCTCTTCAGGGTTGCAGACAGGAATATATCCCAGTGCTATTTGAAGATGTTATAAGTTATTATTATTGCACTCTGACCCTTGGTTGATTTTTCTCCCCACATTTTAAATTTGGTGACATCCCTGTGCAAAAGTAATCTTCCTTGATTACCTAGACATTTAAAAAAACCATACACACAGTATCATATTCAGTTGTAATGCCCTTACATTTAATTTTTTTACTGAATCTGTGAGGATATTTAATAAGGAAGATTGTAGGTCAGTGCTGTTATGATTGTGGAGGAAAATGCAGTCCTATATGAATCATAGAATAAAACTGACCAAGCCTAGTCAATTAAAGTTCTAGTGGTCCCATATACAGGTGACAAACTCAGCTTCAGCTTAGTTTTGTTTTCATATTGTTACACTATATGAAATTCATTTGTAGAGCTAGTTTATAGCTCATCATCAGATTTTTAAGACATTTAATCATTTTATGCAAAATTACAGTGCTTTGTGACATATATCGTGTGAACACAAATTGGTTTTAGATTTTTAAGACATTTAATTGTGTTATGCAGTTACTCTGCTTTGTGACATCATGAATCTTAGGAATCTGACCTTTCTTTCATGCACTGCCCTACCACTTATTTCCTATAGTGCTACTCTGCCCTTAGGACATCAATACATACATCTGTAGGAAATCTTAATTTGTTTTTTCATGTGGACATCTTTTCTCACCACACCTGACTATTTATATTGCCTGTCTGTCTGTCCCTTTCATATGCCACTTTCAATTAAAGAGTTCAGGTTGCTGAACAATAAATTCTCTATGTTATCCTTTAAGTACCCTTTGAGAAATAGTGGTCCTATTCCCACAAACTTTAGTGGTTCTGTGGTAGGGACTTCAAAAAGTGATCACTGACCCAATTAGTTAAAGGAGATAGATTTAGCTTAAGATGGGCCCAGTCTTGGATAAACTAATCATCCCACAATTCCAACAATTCTCTCATTTTGCCTACCAGTCCTCCAGGACAAAGAGCTGGAGAGAAAGAGTGGCAGGAAACTTCTCCATTACAGGACAGAAGGCTAAGGCTTGGTAACATGGAACATATTTTGCAGTGACCTACTACAGTGGCTATTTCAATTTGGCTGGCCAATGGGGAAGAGGATTGTAATTTTCCCAAGTATTCCCAGGATGGTCCTGATTATTATTATTATTATTATTATTATTATTATTATTATTATTATTGATGATGATGATGATAATGATAATAATAATAAAGTTGGAAGGGATGTTGGAGGTCATCAAGTCCAACCCCCTGCTCAAGCAGGTAACCCTATACCATTTCTGACAAATGGCTGTCCAGTTTCTTCTTAAAAACTTCCAGTGTTAGAGCATTCACCGCTTCTGGAGGCAGGCTGTTCCACTTGTTAATTGTTCTAACTGTCAGGAAGTTTCTCCTAGTTATAGGTTGCTTCTCTCCTTGATTAGTTTCCATCCATTGCTTCTTGTCCTGCCTTCAGGCGCTTTGGAAAATAGCTTGACTCCCTCTTCTTTGTGGCAGCCCCTGAGATATTGGAATCATGTCCCCCCTCGTCCTTCTCTTCATTAAACTAGACATACCCAATTCCATCAACCTTTCCTTATATGTTTTAATCTCCAGTCCCCTAATCATTTTTATTGCTCTTCTCTGTACTCTTTCTAGAGTCTCAACATCTTTTTTACATTGTGGTGGATGCAGTATTCCAAGAATGGCTTTACCAAGGCATTGTAAAATGGTATTAATACTTCACATGATCTCAATTATATCTCTCTGTGTACTGTGTTGGCTTTTTTCGGCAGCTGCAGCACACAGCTAGCTCATATTTAAATAATTGTCCACTAGGACTGCGAGATTCCCCCTCACAGTTGCTACTATTGAGCAAGGTATCCCCTATACTACCCAGTGCTTTTTTTCTAAAAAAAAAAAAAAGTGTCGGAACTTACACATGTCATACAACCCACCATGCCTACCCTACAAGGTTCCATCCATAAAAGGTGCCGGAACTCTGTTCTAGGCGTTCTATGAGAAAAAAAGCCCTGACTATACCGATACATTTGGTTTTTCTTGCCTAAATGTAGAACCTTACTTTTTTTACCATTGAATTTCATTTTATTAGATAGCGCCCAGTGTTCAGGTCTGTCCAGATCCTACCGTATCCTAAGCCTGTCTTCTGGAATGTTGGCTATTCCTGCCAGCTTGGTGTCGTCTGCAAATTTGATGAGTTCCCCATCTATCCCCTTGTCCAAATCGTTGATGAAGATGTTGAAGAGCACTGGGCCCAGAACAGAGCCCTGGGGCACCCCACTACAGACTTCCCTCCATGTAGATGTGGTTCCATTGAAGACCACACGCTGAGTACGGCCAGTCAGCCAGCTACGGATCCATCTGGTGGTGATGCTGTCTAACCCGCATTTTTCTATCTTATCAAGTAGTAGGTTATGATCTACTTTGTCAAATGCCTTACTGAAGTCCAAGTAAATTATATCCACAGCATTCTTCTGGTCCACTAATTTTGTCACTGATGTTCTAAGGTGCCAGCACAGTCGATAAAATGGTAAAGGGAAACAAGTGACAAAAGATATTCATAATGCACATTGCAAAAGCAAATGTTTTGTTTTTGATCGTGGGTCATGGCCTTCATTTTGTCATGTTGATGCTTATCCCTATGGATACTAGTCATTTCCAGAGAAAACCCTTCCTATTTTTTTAAGGCACTGGAGAACAATCTTTTCTAATGATAAATATTTTATAGGCTTCATTTCATTTCTAATGATGCAGAGCATATTGTGAATCAGCCTCTTCACCTCTCACCCTATGAACTCCTGCCTTTCCTTCATTCTTCCTTTATTTTTTGGTGACATGAGTCAACCATGCACTTCATAGTGTTCTTGGCACAGCCATAATATGGACTTCTTAAACGTTTAAGGAAAAGAAGAATTTGCTGCTATGTAGAGAAAGAAGTTAAAGTGGAAAGTTATGGTATGTTGTGTTTAGAGGGCAGTACTAGGAATCTCTAAGGATTGTATTCCAAGTCAGGAAATTATGAAATTTAGCAATATCATTAATCTAACGTTAGTTTGTGAACAATAATTCCGAATGCAACTAAAATATCTGAACAAAGATTGAGTGAGTTAATATTTTGCATACATAAACAATGGAGCTAACATTCCCATAAATTATGCAAAACTATTAGCTACAGAAATTTTCAGTAAGCATCCCAGCCTAATTCACCCATTCGCCTTAATTCTCTGTCAATGTGGCTTGATTAAGTGAGCCCCAGCTCAGATATGAAGTGTGCATTATAACCTTTACATTCTTGTCTAATCCTGACCTAACAAATCTTCTACAGCAATATCACTACTTTAAGATTTTGAGAGCTTTTTCCACCATGCTGTCTCTGTTACATCTCTGGAGGTATTATCCTTTCTTCAGTATGACTGCTTTATTACCAGATTTTTCTTCACATGCAACCCTATCAGAATAAGCATTTGCCCTCCTGCTCTAGAATCAAAATGATTGCCTGTGCTAAGACATGATATCCTGAGCATCAAAAAACTTTTTCTAAGTAATAGAAAGGTAAGTAATAGGTTATTTTCTTAAACAATAGATAATTCTTTTCTAAGTAGTAAGAACCCTAAAATAACCTTTACAAGGTTATTTGTCTGAAGGGGCAATATAAACTTTTGGGTATTTTTAAAAATAATCACATTTGTTCCAAATGTATGAGTAGAAGAGCTGATATTTACACTTTCAAATATAATGAGCAGTATCACCCTTAAACACACACACACACACACACACAGAGAGAGAGAGAGAGAGAGAGAGAGAGAGAGAGAGAGAGAGAGAGAGACAGACAGACAGACAGACAGACAGACACAGACACTTACTCACACATTATGCCATATGTTATTTGTGTCTGCTGCATTGTTGAGAAGAGTCTCTATGTGTTACATAGTGGTACTACAATATCATAAAGAAGCTATTAAGGGCCAGCACAGATAGACCTCCTATTGAAAATTTGGAAGATTGTATAGGTGGGACAACTTTAATATTTTCATTCTAATTTTATATAATGTTTTATATGCTGATATTATACTATACACCAGTGGTTCTCAACCTTTTTCAGGTTGAGACCCCACTTGCCCCGCCCATGCACGGCGCGACCCCGGCGCGCGTGTGCGCGTCGGGCCAATCCGCGCATGCACGGCGCGCGTGCAACGAAAAAAAAACAGAATAAAAAAACAAAATGGCAGACCGCGACGGGCCGATCTGCGCATGCGTGGCGCGGGCGCGACGGCCCGAACCGCGCATGCACGGCGTGCGCGCGATGAAAAACAAAACAAAACAAAAAAACAAAATGGCGGACCGCAACGGGCCGATCCGCGCATGTGCGGTGCGCGCGACGGCCCAAACCGTGCATGCGTGGCGCACGCACGATGAAAAAAACAAAAAAACAAAAAACAAAATGGTGGACCGCGACGGGCTGATCTGCACATGCACGGCGTGCGCGCGATGACCCAAACCGCGCATGCGCGGTGCGCCAACGAAAAAAACAAAACAAAAAACAAAAAAACCAAAATGGCGGACCGCGGTGTCCGGCGACCCCCGCGAAACGGTCGTTCGACCCCAAATGGGGTTGCGACCCATAGGTTGAGAACCACTGCTATACACCATCCCAAATTCTTCCTTGAGGGAGATGAGTGGTCTAGAAACATGAAATATAAACAAAAAATATAAACAAATTGGAAAACTGGTATTAATTTAAGGGTCCATAACTACAACAGAAATGAAGATGTATTTGTTTCATTAATTACATTTATGTGGCTGCCCATCTCATCCTGGTGGCTTTGCACAATTAACAACCGTTAAAAACATAACCAAGTGGAAATAAAATAGATCTAGCCAGGGTTAAAAAGCAATCAAACTACAATTAATATAATCATCTCAGAAACTGAACTTGACAATCTGACCTCCAAGTCTGGGAACACCGCCATGTCTTCAGCCAGGTTGGGGAAGGCCAACAGGATTGTAGCCAATCTCAGCTTCTGGGGGGATAGTGTTCCACAGGGCAAGTGCTGTAAGAGAAAAGCCTGTCTTCCTGGTTCACATCAGTTGACTTTCTTGAATGGATAGGGCCTGTGACATGATTTTTTTCTGCTGAATCTAGTGGGCTGGAAGAGAAAGTCTGCAAACAACCAGGGTTTATTCTATAACAGACTTTATAGGTGACCACCAGCACTTTTAATTGCACTTGGAAGCATATTGATAGCCCATGCAGCTCACGAGCCCACAGTACTGCATTTTAAAACAGTTATAATCTCCTAATTTTATTTAAAGCCAGGTCCATGTTGGGTACATTGCAGTAGTACATCAGGAAGAGACTAAGACATGAGAGACTATCAGCAGAACCTTCAAAGAGCTGCCATCTGATCCTCAAATAGGAGCCATGAATCCAGAAGTACCCCCAAATTGAGCACTAGTTCTGTTTGGAGTAGCGCTACCATATCCAGAACAAAAGATGAAGAATCACCAGAACCAGGGACTGAAACCTAGACCTACTAGAGTTGAGCTGAAGCAGGTTCTCCTCATCCAAATCCTCTCATCCTCCAGACAGGAAGGACAGGGACTTTGGCAGGGAAGTTGCTATGCAGTAGGGAGGCTGATACAATAGCAACAGTCCCTATTGATTCCTACCCAGCCAAACAGAACAGTGTCTTGCATCTGACTGATGACAAGACCTTCATTGACTGCCACCAACACCTGACCCATTACAAGACCCATCACAAGATCTATCATAAGACCCTCACCTGACTTGATATTCACCTGATATGACCTTCCCATCACAAGACCCACTGACCACACAAAACCCTTATAAGCAGAAGAACACCAACACTGACATCCCTTAAATTCTGCTGAAGATGTTACCTAGCCTGGTAATGAAACATTCAGAAACCAAACCACAAGCTCGGGGAAAGAGCCTGTATCCTCATCCAATACCCAAGCTACAGATATTCGTCACTATCAAAACCAAGAACATGTGCTTCAAACGTGTATGCTTGGGGAAAAAAGGCAAAGGAAGTAGAATAATATCAGATCATTTATTTATTTACCCAATTTATATAAACCTCCCATCTCACAAAAGAAATGACTTGGGCAGCATCTAGTAAGCAACATACATAGACATCAGGCAGTGTGATAGACATTGAAATAAATTCTCAACTTTCCAACTTTACTGCCCACTTGAGGTCCCTAGATCATGACTTGCTAAAGAGTTTGGGTCATTCATTTTGGCTCTCCAGTACTGATGAATTCTTTAGGCTTTCTTGATTCAGTTCTACAAATAGAGGCAACTATCCGTTTTGGTTACTTTCATAATCAAATCATAAACTTTTGATTTAGTCTTCTTCATGTCAGTTTCAGTGTTTTATTTGTTTGTTTAAAGGTAAAAGTGGACACAAAAAAGATCACTGGCAGTACTATGCACATTTCTACTAATAGGCTTTATTCTTTGTGTCAGTTTGCATAGTATATATTTCTTTTGCAAGCAAGGTTTTCTAAAAAGTATTTGATGTGTTATTTTTATGGCCATCTCTTTTTTCACACAAATCCTTCTTATATATGTGTGTGTTATAAGTGTCCGTGTGAATGGTTAACTGGAGTGTGCAAAATTTTAAAGAAAAATTAGGATATCCTCTCATTTCTATTCTGTTCTCATTAGTGTACAGGAATATTTTACCTTAGCGAGATTATTGGCCTACTTTCTCTGTTACTGGATCTTTTAATTTATATTATCATTCCTAGTTATAAAGTCATTAAATGTCAGTGACTGTTTCTTAGTTTGAATTGAAGATGTTAGGAGTGGATCTGGCTGCTTCTGTACAGAAAGCACAAACTGTTTCACTGAGCTTTAAAAAAAAAAAAAGCAAAGCAAAGAATTATTGTCTCCTGGCTTAGAAAAAATGTCCCCGTGGTGAAACTGTCATTATGAAGAGATAAGGAATTAGATTTTCCCCAATGCCTTGAAATACTTAGCCAAGAAGAGAGTCAGGTTGTCAATGATTGCATTTATAGAATAAGCATTTCCCCACTCCAAAATCAATGCAGTTGGTCTTCCAAATAAAATAGTTGGCTGCTTTTAACATTGAATAATTTTTCCTCCATTCAAGTGGTTGAAAGTTGTTAAAGGCTTTATTTCTTCAAATACCAGGAACCCACAAAGATAATTCAAAATGGCCACAATGAGCCTTGGGGCATCCAACATGGAAACTGTTGGTAAACGACCAACAGTTTTGGCAGCAATTGAAACACATGGATGTATACTCAAGTGTTTATATGAAAAGGCTTTTTCATAAACAAAAAGCAAAACTCAAATCTTTTTAAATCCACAGTATTCTTTAGTCTTTCCAAATGTTTCCTAAGATTTGAAGAAGATCCATATCATAATGACCATCCACTTTTTCCTTCATCAGTGCTTTGTTAATATGTCTTTTTACTGGCTTATTACTGATCTCAGAGACCTCTTTTGAACCCCCCTATCAACATAGGATCCTCTGTATTTAAATCATTATGTACAAGAACCTGCCCGAGTCCACGGTTTTAGAGTCATACAAACCAGAAAACAGATTTCACAATATTTTAATCTAAGAAAATCTGCAGTTTATTTAGAATATATCACCTCTGTAAACATAGTAAGATGCCAAACAACAAAAAGTAGCTGGCTGGCATGCATTTGTTTTTTCAGCAGTTGGATAAAAAGGGGTAAATGTATCATTTGGTTTTTGTTTAGAAATCAGCTGCAGTTGTATATGCATTTAGATTCTTGCAATTCCCACTGGAAGTAAGAGCATTGGAACACCTAATTTTTGGCTTCTTCTTGACCCAATGCTTGTAGCACACATGGAATTCTGTGCAGCCAACTATTTGTTGTTCTCCACAACAATAATACTTTTTTTAAAAAAATTCCATATTGTCTCTCCAATCCCTTCAGTTGGCTTACAATGTATATTCAAAAATTGTCAGCCAATATAAGAGAATTATCTTCCTAAAGATACATGATTATAGAGACTGTCTTGCTCAGCTCAAATCTAAGAAGCAGCTGTTTGGAACATCATTTCTTACCATGTTGGTAAAAAATTAGAATGATCCCTTCAAGGGCAGATATTTATGGGATGTAATATTTCAGAGAACATAAACTTTGCCTTAAAACAAACAAAAACAGTTTTTGTTTTAATCCTGATTAGTTTGGATTCTGTGTGGGTAGAGGAAAGCCACTGCTGCTAAAACATTGATTCTATCCTATAAAAAGCTGATACTTTGCAAGGAGATATTTTGGCACAAAGAACAAGTCTAGTTCCAGCAACCATATCCTCTTGCTAATTTTGTGGTCTGTAGGGCTGCTGTAATCTAGATTTTGAGGTAGTGACCATGAACATCATATACATACTACTTTTGGGAAAGGTTGTTGAAAAAACAATTTTGCTTCTAACTTGTAATTATATACTTTACATAATAATGCATAACTATATAATAATAACATTAATAATAGCCAACATTGTTAATCATTAATAATATTATCAATGACTCCTGTATATTTGGTTATAACTTTTAAGAAAATACTCCAATTCTAAACAAACAAACAAACAAACAAACACGTAAATAATATTTACAGAAGCTGTTTGAATGTATGGCTGTTCTCCTAAACAGACAGAATTCACTTTCTGATTTGTGGGAAATAAGGAATAGCACACTAGATGGAAACCTGGTGGGAAGGAATTTCCACTAGGAAATGATATCTAGTCCTCTTTTAAAATCATCATAAATGATGGCCATTACAACAGTCATAGTTCTATAATATTTACAATGTCTATTATTCCAGGATCTTTCAGGAAGAAGCAATGATGCTCCTGGCTGAGAATAAGGGTGAGAACAGATGGATCATAGTTAGAGAATTGAGCATTACAACTTTTTATTTAGCAATTAAAAAGAAAAAGAAAATACATTGATGATTTCCCTGATATACTGCAAGTAGAAAGTGAATTACCCAGGGTTATCAATCATGATTACCTTTGCATATCATAAAAACTTTGTGTGGGTGGGTTGACAGCATTTCTGCATTATTTCATGAAAATTGATTGTGAAAGGTTGAAGTGTATTTTCTCCCCAATTCTCGCATACAGTGCAATAAGAAAGATTGGGTTCGAAATGTACAAATTGTTAACATATGACCCATCACAGTCTCCTGGACTCCCAAACTCTATCAGTTCCAGACAGCATTGTCACTGGTAAAGAAGGATAGGTTTGTAAACCAAAACTATCAGAGCGACCACAGCTCCCTTCCTCTGAACAAAATTAGATGAATTTGGGTAAAACCTAACATTCTTGGTCCACTAAGCAAGACATTAATTTGATAGAATATTGAAAACTATGTAAACTGATCCTATTTTTATTCACAGTTAATTAAAGGCTAGATTCCCTTAGCTTTGTAAATGCCTAGGTGGTTTTAAATCTTGTCCTGTAATTCACTCCTGCTATGGGAAGATTTCAGCATGTCTAGCAGAATTCCTATTTTTGAGAACTTTGGTGTGTCTATGTGTGTGTGTGTGTGTGTGTGTGTGTGTTTATGCTTGTGTGTATGCATGCATTTACACTTTAGTATGCCATGAACACTGCACCATAAATCAGAATAACTTTATCTGGTTGAATGTGGTAAGGACTGAAGTATGTTGTCTTTAATTAGGTTATTCCACCTCATAAAACATGTTTTTTTGCCCTAAACTTTGGGATTTAGATAAGAGGGACGCAACAAGAATTTAACTTGAACTAGTTCTGTCCAGTTAAAAATCCATTCACCTCATCATCCCTTGGGTACCTCAAGATTTTATTACAATGTGTTGGAGTCAGACCTAAAGATATTTAGAATTCATTATAGAAGGGAAATACCTTTAGACCATTTGTTTAACCTCCTGACCTATATACAAACGAGAATGATATTTTAGAATTTTGCAACTCAGTATTTTAACTTCAAAATAAAAATTCATATTTTAAAGAGAAGCATTCATCTAATATAAATAACATTAGGAAAAGAATGCATGCCAAAAATACAAACCAGGAAAAGTTTATACAAAAATGCATGTATTATGAAAATATATGTGGCAATATTCCCGTAAAATTGTTTTACAGAAGCAATTTTTAGGCTGCATTTGCCATCAAGTATGGAAACCATTTAAGATGAATTCATGATCAGGAAATTAATAAACTGAATGGAACAAGCACAATCAGATTTCCTTGTCTATGCTTAGAATAAATTCATTAAAATTAAAGGGATGCAAACTAATTGTGATGTTTTTGTGTTGATTCTAGTGAATCTATTTTAAAATATCACAAAATCTGGATATTGTTTAGTAATATAAACTGAAAGAAGGAAATCCTTGACTAGGTTTCTTTGCTTCAGTGAAGAATCAAATGAAGCACCACCTCAAAGTTACTTTTGAAGTAATGTGACACATTCAGTTCTAAACTACACCTCCATGAAAATTTCTTCCAGGTTCTGCAAGTGCTGAAAGAATATCAGAAGAGGTTAGGAGACCCCACAGATTAGCCCACTGAGACAGCTGCCCCTTAATATTTTGCTTATTACTTTACCTACTTTTAAACCTTAGCACCTCCTAGATCTGGGACAATTGAGTCTCAGCCAAGGATGAGCTGCAAAACTGTGTAGGTGAGTAAAATAGTAGAAGAGAAGGTATCAATGGGATGAACTTCAGAAGTCATGAACACCAAGTCTCATTTATTTCCTCAAACAAAGTCAGTTTTAAATGATGGTGGGAGGTAATATTTCAAAATAATCACAGGCTAACAGGTTGCCTGCCCTTGTATTTAGTTCAAGCAGTCAGCACCTTGGTCAGTGCTGTATGGATGTCTCAGGAAGATTTGGTTGACCAGCAGGATAAGGGTTAAGGCAAACCTGGCTGAGGAATTCTGGGAGTTGAAGTCCACAAGTCTTAAAATTGCCAAGGTTGAGGACCCCTGGATTAAGGAATCCATCACTGGAACACTTATCCTTCACTAGTCTACTATTTCAGTTTTCTGCATGTTTTTATGCTGTTCTGTTTCTGTTTTGTTTTCTGTTTTCTGCTGACTGCTTTCATAATATGTTTGTTGCTATCACTATCACTTTCCTGATCCATGCTATGACTTGTCCTCCCACAATAATATATGTTTGGAAAAGTTGGAGGATCCTATAGTGCACATTTGATATATGCATCAAGGATAAATAGTGGAAGACAGTAAAGAAAAGTCTCATGGCCGAGACAAAATTGCACAGGTGGATGTGGCACTTCATTTTAATTTATTGTAGGTTTTTGTGACAGGATCCGTCAGGATCCTACTGAAGGTTTAGATAGATATATCTGCAAGATGAATACAGACACAAAGGGAAATTCCTTAAAGTAGAATGAATAACTTTCTCAGCTTGTTTGGACAAGGAGGTTCCTTCAGCTGTTTTCTTGTTGTTTTAGAACAGAGGTGTCAAACTGCCAACCCATGGGCTGGATGCGTCATGCTGAAACCGCGCCAACCCTATTGCCAGCAATGGAGAAAAAGTCACAATATGTCGCAACACATCACATGATGTTGTGAGTTTGACACCCCTGATTTAGAGTCTTTAAAGTTTATAGTTATTGTCATGTGAGCTGTGACAAATATCTCTGCTCCCTCCCTCTCTCTCATTAAATGTGTAGAATTCAAGTAAGAAATGTCAATTTTACCTGTCCAAACCAGGTGTTCTTTACTATGGGAGATAATTCTCAGGAAGATAAACCTAATGTTAGAGGTCTAGAGATTCTTAAGGGATATGTGCAGTAAAAAAAAAGGGCACAAGTCAAAATAGAATTTAACAAAATAGAATCTGCGGTCAGCATTGCATTTTGAGGAGTTTGTTGCTTTTGTGAAGCAAAAAACTTTTTTAAAAAAATCTGATAAAGGTATTAATTTAGGGGGGTTTTAGTTGGTTTTAGTTGTATATTTATATTTTGTATAAAATACAAAATTCCTATGTACTGTATGGTCACATGAATCTTTCCTAAGGATGTTCTCCAAAAACTTCAGAATACAGTGAAAGCCACGCTGGAACTATGCAATGGTCATTTTAGTTTAGGTTTGTATTTCCAGCAGCAATAATCTAGATTCCTTCAAAAGCTCAAAAAAGGAAGAAGAAGGCTTAGTGACAGAAGAGCAGTGTTGTTCCTCCATCTGACATTTAGTGATGTAGTATCTCTGAGACTACAAGGAAATAACAGCTTGGATATGCAATCTTCATAAGTTGGTATTATTCGTATTAGGAACATTTTTAATGATAAGAGAATGAAATTGGGAATGATCCTACTTTATATAGAATATCCAGCTGTGATGTGTTCTAAAATAAAATTGGTGATTCATTTTTAAAGTGATTTTAGTTACTTGCTGTAAACATATTCAACATTTTGTCTGAGAACTCTTCTACTTTTAGTTCCACAATAACAACCTTGTGAGTCAGAATGATTTAAAAGAGTGACTTGTTCAGACATGCTCAATGAGCTCCATAATCAAATGAAGAACTAAAACTTAGATCTTCTCAATCCAAGTCCAACATGTTGGTTATTATATTAAATTGCACTATATGTTATTTCTCTTGGTTTTGCCCAAGAACATAAAGGAAGCACAAATCCTAATTTTAGTATTTTTATTCACAAATATAAGCACAGTTTATTTTAACATTTTAACTGTAACTTTATTGTGGTATTATTTTTTAATAAATTGGTCATTCAGTTCAAAGGAATTCCACTTCATAGACATGTTTATTGCTAGTAATTTATCATGTAAGGAATTGATGTTTCCATTCCTTGAAAACCAAGCATATATTAAAATATAATGGAATAAAATACAAGTTATCAAGCTGGGTGGGAATTGTTGGAACAGAATAAAATTCCAGTAGTAAACTGAGCATCAAGCCAGTGGAATTGGCTTGCCAAAATTAATCCTGTAGGTATAGAAAGCCTACTTAGACTTAGAAAGCTGTGATGCATGAAACTTCAGAGCATATGTAACTTAACTTCAGGTAACATTAAGTTGGACATGATTTTTATGAAAGAAAAAATAAAATGCCTTAAATATGAGCTAAAACATCTTATAACTCTATTCTCAAGAGTCTTTAATTGTCCAACACCAGGAACCACAGTCTTCCTGTGGTTGATCATTTTTTTCACACCTGATAAAATTATTATGAGAAACAGTGGTCCTTACTGTTACCTTGAAGAAACAAAGAAGAAAGAAAACCACAATTATACAACATCAGGAGGGAAACTCAAATCATTGCTTTGTCTCCTGCTTGGGTGGAGGTTCTCTTCTCTTCTCTTCTCTTCTCTTCTCTTCTCTTCTCTTCTCTTCTCTTCTCTTCTCTTCTCTTCTCTTCTCTTCTCTTCTCTTCTCTTCTCTTCTCTTCTCTTCTCTTCTCTTCTCTTCTTTTCCCCCTTCCTCTCCCTCTCCCCCTCCCCCTCCCTCTTCCCTCCCTCTCCCCTCCCCTCCTCTCCTCTCCCCTCTCCTCCCCTGTTCTCCTCTCCTCTCCTCAAATAGGATGAAAATATATGCATCAGGCAATATGTATCTAGAGGTTACAAATCATGTCACTTCATCACAAGAACACTGCTTTGGGACCATGCTGCCAGATTTGCCTGTTTCCAAGATTACAATTAGAATATAGAATAACAGAGTTGGAAGGGACCTTGGAGGTCTTCTAGTCCAACCCCCTGCTCAGGCAGGAAACCCTGTATCACTTTAGACAAATGGTTGTCCAATCTCTTCTTGAAAACTTCCAGTGTTGGAGCGTTCAGAACTTCTGGAGGCAAGTTGTTCCACTGATTAATTGTGGAAAGTGCTCCTTAGTTCTAGGTTGCTTTTCTCCTTGATTAGTTTCCATCCATTGTCCTGCCTTCAGGTGCTCTGGAGAATAGCTTGAGTCCCTCTTCTTTGTGGCTACCCCTGAGATATTGGAACACTGCTATCATGGCACCCCTAGTCCTACTTTAACTTTATTCAACTTTAACTGTTGTATATTCCATTACTTCTTTGTCATAAGCTGAAATGCCAACAGTTTTAGAGTGAGCCCTGCGCCAATCTAGACATAACACAGGAAAGCGGTGATTAGGATCTCCCACTGTTTTTATTAATTAGTCATCCTGTGGGAAGCTTTTGAAACCATAGGGATCTAAAAGGAGGCCTTTCCTTGTTCTTATCTCTGCTGTCTTTCTCTTTCCCCTTCTCTCTTTAAACTTCCAAAGAGTATTTTTTTTGAGTCATATAGGGCAGAATCAGTTAAATAATCTGAATTGAGGAATCATTTTCCTTATTTTCAGAATAAGTTTTATGAAGCAGTAAAACAAATCTGGCTTCATTTAGATCCTCTGATTTGTCAAAGGTAAGTTACATTGGAAGGAAAATGTACAAATGAATCATGTTTTTCTTACAAGAGAGTTCATATACCTTAGTCCAAGATCTTCCAGGATGAGCTTGACAATGATTTTCCTGCACATATTGCAAAGAAACAGATAAATCATATTACTAACTCTGTATGAGCCTGCACCCCATTTCAGTGTGAACACTCTTGCATATATATAGAAGGGAAAAGCAGACAAATAAATTATGTTTCATGATAGTTAAATTACTGATGAATGTTTCTGAGTGTGACCAAATTGCAGATTCTTGTATGCCACACCATGCTCAAAAGCAAAAGACAAGGAGAGAGAAGGAGAGAACAGCATGGTGTACAAATGCTATAAAAAATAAATCCTTGTATCCTTTGATATATAAAGTTTCCTGAAACTGGTTAATGTATCTTCAGAACTACTTAAATACTATAATAATAAGCTGAATATATCCATAAACCAGAATACTGCTGGACTCCACTATGTTTACTAGATCTAGACTTAGAGGCACATTGGGTAGTAATATGACTTAATACTAATTCATGGTCAAACTTGGGGACAATAAATCATTTTTAACTTGTGACTTAGCAAGCCATGCCGACATCAGGCACAATTCATCAATATTTCATAATTCTCTAGATATGTTCACCCTTGCTGTGATAACCATCTAGCTTGAATTCCACCTCCCTGAAGAACTTTTAACAGAATGAGTAATTCTGCCCTGCAGGCAACTGGCAGTTTACAGTTTTAATGCTTCTCTCCCCTAGGATCCATTGAGGGGACAAATTGCTCAGTTCAACCACATAAGTGTTCCATTGCATCATATTTACAAAAGTTTGTGGAGTTTCCAGCACCTCTCAAACTATTTTACCCCATCCCCTCTTGCTGATAAGTCCAACATTCACCCCACACTTTGTAGACATATCTAAAGAGATAGGCTTACAGTAGTTACGAAAAGGCTCCAGGAAGTTCTTGTAAAATCTTGACCTCTCTGGGCACTACTATAAATTTTCAGAGATTTCAGTGCTGTTTGATTTTGCCAGCATTCTTTGGACGGAATGGTGATGGTAGAGGTAACTTCTGGCAGCCATTAATAGCCCTTTAGGGAATTGTGGTTTGCTACCCTAAACTCTTATGTCAATAAAAATATAATAGGGAAAGTAATAGGAGGAAAATGTCCAACCACCAAACAACATATCTGGTGTCCAAAGGGAGATAATTATACCATTTGAGTCAAAGAAGAAAACTACGTCTTGGAGCCCAGAAGTGTAAGCCAAGAAGCAGAAGGTCACACTGGAAGTAATCCAAAGGAGAACATAAACTCAACAAGCTAATCAGGTAGATGAAATATGGGCCATTCTTTAACATTCACTAAGTCAATGGGGACCAAAATAAACAAAACATCAAACAAAATGAACAAATATTCCAAATGTTTTACTTTAAAGAATGTTCCAGGTGGTACTTATAAAATAGCTATAGAGGAATAGTATGCTTGGTTGAAGAAGTAAAGCAGAAAGAGAGAAACAGAGCACTATTTTTTACTTAAGCATTTTTTATTTTTAATAAAAATATCAATATCTTAAAATTTAAATGTAAAGGTTAGCTACTTTTACCATTGCAGATATTTCCCCCAACTTCTGAATGTCTTTCCTGGTTTGAGTTACTGATGACATTAGTCTAAAATTTTTCATTGATTTGGGATATTATTTTGAAATACATTAAATACTAAATATAGAAGTGGAAGCACAGAGGACTTGCAAGATGTAGAAAGAATGGATAAATATAGTTATTTAGATATTAGTCATGTTACCTTTTAAGTTTTTTTAGCTTCTTATTTCCTGTTTGCATAATTTTAGTTATTCACATATATACTGCTTTACTATTGCAAACATAGTGGAGTTCAGCAGTATTCTGGTTTATGGATATATTTATGTTATTATTACAGTATTTAAGTAGTTCTGAAGACATATTGACCAGTTGCAGGAAATTTTACATATAAAAGGATGGAAGGATATTTTTTATAGCATTTGTTCACCATGCTCAAAAGCAAAAGACAAGGAAGGAGAGAGAAGGAGAGAACAGATAGACAAGATAGACAGAAGGGAGGCAAAGATATGGTGGATAGTCTCAGTTCTTAAGACAGGGGTCTTCAAACCTGGTCCTTTTATGACTTGTGGACTTCAACTCCCATACTGGCTGAGGAATTCTGGGAGTTGAAATCCACAAGTCATAAAAGGGCCAAGTTTGAAGACCCCTGGTGTAAGGTAATTCATTATCAAGATTGTCAAATCCTAAATTTGTTTATAATAAATAAATTTGCCTAAAATTTGCATAAAAACAGGTCCCATTCACCTAGCAGTTCAAAAGCATGCAAATATGAGTAGATTAATAGGTATCACTTTGGTGGGAAGGTAACAGCATTCGGTGTGCCTTTGAGATATAGCCATGTTGGCCGTGTGACCATGGAAATTGTCTTAGACTGGCAGGGGCCAGGCTGTAACAGTGATAAGCACCATGTCCTAGAGTTGGATACGAATAGTCAGGGAAACCTTTACCTTTATCTGAGGAGTAAAATAGAATTTGAACTAGAAGTTCTGTAAATGTACAAACCTAGAACCAAACTAGATAAAGCAGTTAACTACAAACACACTGTCTTGAGAGCTCTGTTAGTAACACTTCTATTATTATTTTTCTTTATTTACGAAGAGTGGAAGAGTGGAATCCATGCAAATATTTAGATAGTATGTACAAAGCTAATTATTTTCTTCCTGAATCTGTTGTATGATTACAGAATGTTTTGTAATCTTTGAAATATGTTTCTTCAGAAGGCAGGTATTGGATGAAGAACTATAAATCAGTAGTACTGTATATATACAGCATTTTATTGTAATAGACATGTTAATAGAAACTAACCTTCTATACAAAAGTTTTTATTGCTAAATAATCATTTTCCCAAATGGGAAAATGTACGATTAATGATTTAACAATCTTTCTTTTAAAACAATAATCTTTCAACACTTGCTCATTAAGATCTTAATTAAATTTAAAGGAGATTCTTATATTTTCTGTGGGAAAATCTCTCCAATAATTGCATTTTTATGGTCTTTGTCTGAACATTGTTCAGTTTCACGTTTTCTTCATCAAGCACAGAAAATATTCCATAGATCAGATATATTGGACTTTAATATCTGTAAATATGCACCCATGATTATATTTACTGATGCCAAATTATTAATGTACACACATTAATTGAGAAAATGGCTTTTGGGACAGATCCAGCATCATTTTCAGTTTTTGGGTTTTTTTTTCTCCTTCAGCCAAGCCATCATGGTACCTCTTGAGCAGAGCAGAAGAACTTTTATGATATTTCTCTAGGTTTTTGTCAGAAAAAGCCAAGAACATGTTCCATTAGCAAATGACAATTTTTGTTATAAGCATCACAAAGATGACTGGAAGTGTGGCTTTAATCATTGAACTAAGCATGTAGAAAAGGTATTATCTGTTTAGCTTAATCAGATGCCCTTTTGCAAATGTAGAGATTTCAGTGCATGGCCATATAATAAATAAATAATCAATCAATCAATCCTGAGTTGGAAATGTTCAAAGTGAGGCTTGTAGATATCTTCATGCTCTCTGATTTAAATAAATGGAAAATATGCATATATAAAGCACTAATTTTAAAAAATTATATTTGGATAATAGCTTAGGGCCCATATAGTTACTAACTGGAAAATGAAAAACGAAAGATAAAAATAAAATGTTCTATTGAAAATTCCAGATCCCATAAAAAAAATCAAAAGGTAAATTAAGATGATTGAGAACATCCAGGAATCTAGAGCAGATAGTTGTGAAAATATCACCCATTTGCTTTCTAGGAAATCAGTATTTTCTGACTTAATATGTCTATTGTAGCAGCCAGGATGTGTATGTGTCAAAATCAGCAAGATGACTGATGGAATATCACAGTGCAAGTCTCTCTGTTTTTGTATATGTTTTGAGATTGCACACATTTCAAAAGAATAGATCTTGCATTGTGACCCTGTGACACTTTATCACCTTCTTGCTGACTTTGATCACTGCCACAGATATTCTGACTTAGCAGAGATTTTGTAAATAAACCAATCCCAGCCATTCATTTTGTGAAAAGGCCCTTAATATCCTCCCAGAATTTCAGCAGCTCAATAACATTTCCTGATCTGGTGCAGATCTCTTCTGCTGGAACTGTCTGCCATATGAAGTCACCTGACAACAGTACAGGTAGTCCTTGCCTTACAATCGTTCCCCTAGCAACCATTCAAAGTTACAACAAAACTGAAAAAGGTGACTTACGACCATCTTTCACACTTATGACCATTACAACATTCCCATGGTCATGTGATCAAAATTCAGACCCTTGATAACTGGCTCATATTTAGGCCAATGCAGTGTCCTGGGGGGGGTCATGTGATTACCTTTTGGCACCTTCTGATAAGCAACGTCAATGGGGAAGCCAGATTCACTTAACAACCACAGTGATCATTTCAGCATCCTCATGATCATATGTGATCAAAATTCAGCTGCTTGGCAATCAGCATGTATGTATGTATGTATGTATGTATGTATGTATGTATGTATGTATGCAGCGTTCTAGGGTTCATGTGATCCCCATTCATAACCTTCCCAGCTGGCTTCTGACAAGCAAAATAAATGGAAGAGGCCAATTCACTTAACATCCAGTGGTTCATTTAACTGCAGTGATTCACTTAAAAAAAAAACATTGCACAAAAGGTCGTAAAATTAGGTGTGACACACTTAATAAATGCCTTGCTTAGCAACAGAAATTCTGGTCCCAATTATGGTTTGTAAGTCGATTTGTAAATCTTTTTTTCCTCTTGCAATATTTCAGAAGGCATTAATCCTGTGTCCCTTTTTCAGCAAACGGTTATCATCTATACAGCTGTTCTGGTTGGGTTCTGGTTAAAAATTTATTTAATTGCATTGACCTGAAAATTTAAGCCAAATTGCCAAATCAGTGCACTGAAACAAATTGAATTGCGTGTCTTCGGCTTAATTTGAAGATTTATCCCATTTCTTACACCTTGAGTCTTTCGATAAAATGCATTTGATTTATCGGTCCATGTAGCAAATTCAAATAGAATCATCTCTCCAAGTGGAACAGCATTTCATTGATGTAGGACTACAACTGAGCCCACAATTTATGTTGCTAAGTGAAACATTTGTTAAGTGTGCTTTGCCCCATTTTGCGACTTTTCTTGCCACAGTTGTGAAGTGAATCCCTGCAGTTCTTAAGTTGGTAACATGACTGTTAAGTGGATCTGGCTTCCCTGTTGACTTTGCTTAGTAGAAGGTCGCAAAAGGGGATCACATGATCCCGGGACAAAGCAGCCATCATGAATATGAGTCAGTTGCCAAGCATCTGAATTTTGATCATGTGACCATGGGGATGCTGCAATGGTCATAAGTATAAAAACTGATCATAAGTCATTTTTTTCAGTACTGTTGTAACTTTGAACGGTCACTAAATGAACTGTTGTAAGTCGAGGACTACCTATATATCAGGTAGCTTGAACTGATAGATAAGTAGCAAATTTGGTGGAATCAGGCCATGGCTGATTATCATAGCTCTAATTCCAGACATTTCAACCAATTTGCTTCCTGAGACAAGTATATAACAGAGTAACAAATACATAAACAAAACAGAGATTCCAACTTCCACTAATAAGAAACCTTTCTACTGCCTCCAGCATTTCAACACAGATTTTTTTCTTTTTTAAAAAAAAAGGGGAGATAAAAGATTTTCTGCCTTGTGCCAACCCTTTGTTTCCCATTTGTGATGACTGGCCGTCTCTGTGTTTCATCAATGAAAGATGCTTCACAGCACAGCACTTATTTTTCAGTGATAGTCTTCAGTGTGTTTAATAGACTCTGGTTAAGTAAACATCCTCCCCAAAAGCAGCAAATGTACAGTTTGAAGTATAAATAGTGCTACTGTGCCAAGTTCCATAATTGCTTGCACATTTAGCACTTTACCCATGTCTTCGGCATAGCCCATCAAAACCAGATTCACATACTTACTGTAATTGTCTTGAAACCAAAACTTCTCAAACAATGCCATACTGTTTACATATTTGGGATATTTTTCCCTAATTATATAAATCCAGCATGTTTTGAAGCTTACATCTCTGTGAATTAATGATCATACTTGCCCCAATATGTGACAAAGCAATAAAATGTTAATCCAGCCTAGACTTTTCAAAACTCATATAAAGAGAGTTAAAGGACTTGGTATCCTTTGAAATCCTTTATTCCAGAAATCCTCCCACCTGGACTGAGTTCCATTTCAGACATTATGTTAACTGACTCATCCATTAGTCTTTTGTCCACTCCTTTCTCAGCCTCCCCACAATCTCTCATGCTATTTTAGGCTCTAAGTTTTGCATATGTTTCCAACCTCAAAATAGCAGAAAAATATACTTCTGTCTTTCATACCCAGTACTACCTCAAAGACCAAAGAAGTGTATTTTGCAGAAAAATGATTGTATTAAAAACATTGCACATTTTCAAAATAATGCAAAATCAGGATAGAATAACTGGTCCTATTTATTTCATAAGAGTGTTATGTCTATCTGCAAACACACAATCAACCACACGATGGCAGAAAAGAGATTCTGTACATATACCTTCTTGCTGCTCTCTACTGGTAGCAAAATGTTTTTCAGTACAGATGTAGTTGTCTTAGTATTTCATGCAAGTCATACTTTCATTCTTTGGCATCAAGAAAAGGAAGAGGTGCTTAAATTAGTGACATTTATGAAGCAATGCCAGAAGATAAAATGTATGAATAGGACTGAAGATATTAGACTTTATAGAGCAGTAGGAGATAATCTCTTCAATTGATATACAGTAATAGTGCCAGATAGCTAATACTGTAACTTGCTATTTCTAGCAAGTAGTGGAAATTACACTTTAAACAAGTCCCAGAAATAGCACAGCAAGTGGGAAGAGCAGAAAGTGCACTAGAAATTCAATGGAATGTGTAGATTCAACTTAATTTTAGATCAAAAAATAATTTTAGACCTGGGTTTCTAATCTGTGGATCTGCCCCCCAATTGTAATATTTATCTATAGATCCTAGCTGATTCCACTCTGATACAGTTAGATCCTTTGTTTCAGTTAGGATTTCTTATTCCAGTCAAGTATTTCCTGTGTTTTGACATATTCTTGTATCTTTTATTTTCATCTTCCCTGTTTGGGTTTGTAACTATTACTTAGCATAAAAAGTAATATGAATTATTGCTTGGGTTCAAATATGCCCACCATAACTGGGCTATAAAAATTCAGATAGTAATAGCAATAGCACTTAGACTTATTACCACTTCCTAGTGCTTTATAGCACTCTCTGAGTGATTTACAATGACAGCATATTGCCCCCAAAGATCCGAGTCCTCATTTTACCAACCTTGGAAGGATGGAAACTGAGTCAATTTCAAGATCCATCAGGATTGAACTCCAGACTGTGGGTAGAGTTAACTTGCAATACTGCATTCTGATCACTGCATCAACAGGGTTCCTAATCTCTGAAGAAAGTAAAGAGTAAGAGTTTTCTATATTTATTGGATTCATCTCATGTTTTAGACTTTTGTAGCTACATGTGCTCTTTTTTAGTATTGTCTTCTATTTTCTTCTCAGTGATTCTTACAACTTCTTTACTTCTTCCACTTTGCCATTTTTAAACAAATAATTCACCTTAAATACAGCTATTAAAAAAACTGTTTGTGCTACTATTCCTCAAAAAATATATTTAGCAAACAATCCACCAATTACATTCCAATTCTTAGTCCTGAAAGCAAGCATGTTTATTTTTTAACTATTTTTTTCCTGCAAAATCCTATTCCTTATTTCAATGCTACAGTCTCATCTATTATTCAAAGTATAGCCCCGGTATTTATATTGAAGTTTCTGCATTTATTTATTTATGTTATTTATATTAACATTCAATTGATATATTTGGTATATATTCCAATTCTGGATATATATTTTTGGTATATATTCCAATTCTGGATATATTTTTTCCTACTGTAATCATAGCAGTTTAGGTACTCCAAAAATGTAAATGATAGAAAAATGGTTTTGTAGGGAGCAAATATAAATCTTTTCCAGAAATGATTGTGGGTTCATTGCACTTCATTGCGATTTGCTACATATATAAATAAATGAGTTGTTTGGAATAGTGAGGAGTGTATTTCTATGTCCAGGTATCAAATTTGTCTCAGGCTTTCAGAGTCTCATGGTGAACATGGGCTACAGATGCCATTGCATTGTGATCTAACTCCATCAAAAGAAGTCTCCTCTCATGGGATCCTTCTTCCTGCCTTCAAACATCCATGCTGCTTTTCTGAAACTGGGTAGTTATTTTCCTATTCAGACATTTGGGCCTCAATAGATTATGATATGGCTAATTTGCTGCTAGTTTTTATGGAAATGTCTCACTGGACTTTTAGTAAAAGCTCAGCCTTTGCACAAAGAATAGTTCCTGGCCCTTTAAGTTGGCTTTTGGTCATCTGAAGTGCTCTCTAAAGCCAGCTCAACAGAAATGTAAGTATATTTTACCTCTCTAATACAATAATAAAGACAAGCATTAGTTTTTTCCCATAATTGCTTTTTGTGGAAATCAATGCAGACAGGTTATGAGTATTTGAGATCAGGATGAAGTGCAGAATGAGTCTAGACTAAAATTAATTAAGACCCTGTAAAACATAATAGAACAGCAGTCCATGAAAACTTCCTTTTTGTGAGTTTTTTTTCACTGCTTGTTCACAAAGATGCCCTGGATGGAACTCATTAAAATGTTACAAGCGGAATAAATCCCTCTGCCAAAGGAAGGAAGGAATGAAGGAAGGAAGGAGGGAGGGAGGGAGGGAGAGAGAGAGAGAGAGAGAGAGAGAGAGAGAGAGAGAGAGAGAGAGAGAGAGAGAGAGAGAGAGAGAGAGAGAGAGAGAGAGAGAGAGAGATTTGGAAACTAATGTTGACTAGCCATTTCTCAACAGATGCAATGCTGCCCTGTTATAATGATATCTTGCTGCATATATATGCATACAGTTAGGGTATTATAATTTCAGATACCTGTGCACACACAATATCAGCATGGAGTCTTGCCAATGGAAATTTATGATGTGATTAACAATATGTGGCATTGCAAAAAAAGTTATTTTCTTAACTGATAAATATTTTTTCTTATTACATACAAACAGACAACAGGGGGGAAAAAAGGGAGATCCTGGATCTGTAGAACAGGATCGTGGATCTTATTCCCACTCAAGATATTGACGGTGCAGGTTCAATGATATCCCTACCTTATGGGATTATTATTTCACTTATGGGTAGTTATATCACTTTGAGGACACAAAGCTCTTTGCCACTTCATACACCACTTTTGGAATCTGCTACCAAAATCAGAACTGTTACTGTAATTTTAAAGAATAAAAAAAAACAGTAAAGTTGATTCAGAAGTGAGACCAATATAGAGATTCTGAATAAGGGGAACAATATCTCCAAAACGACCAAGCTAGAAGGATTGGTCATATAATGATAAGAATTCTTTGGATTTGTTTATCTCTATTCCAAGTACCTCTATGAAAGGTGCAGAGTAGCCACTAAATCATTATGGGAAATTCCCCAAGGAATCTTGAGATAACAGGAGTTTGCTGCAAAGTGGTGCCTCCTGAAAATAAATGAGCAATTGCAAAAGATGTTCTTGCAAGGAGACAAGGTTTTAAGGAAAAGGATAGACAATAATAATAAAGGTAAGCTGCCCTGCTACAGCTTTCCAGATATTTGTGCAGGGTAAAAAAAATTTTTTCAATGTTTCACATGCCAGTTTAAAACCCAGGTTCTCACATTGTGTGCTTATTAATGGTGGGGCTCATTAATAAGAACAATGAGTCTGCTTACAGGAAGGAGGTACAAGGGCTGACATTGTGGTGTAATGAAAATAATCTTACACTTAACACCACAAAAACTAAAGAACTTATAATTGACTTTAGGAGGAAGAGAGATGCGCATCTACCATTGTACATAAATGGTGTGGAGAGGGTGGGTAGTTTTAAATTTTTGGACACTTATATCTCGGAGGACCTGTCATGGTCTATGAAAGTTGCTTGTGAAGAAGGTACAGAAGAGGCTGTACTTCTTGAGAATGCTCAGGGAGATAAATCTATCTCAACATCCACTTCTGTCCTACTATCACAGCACCATTGAGAGTGTCCTGACATATGGCATTCTTGCATGGTATGGGAGCAGCTCTGTAGCAGACAAAAAAGCTCTACAGAGAATTATTAAAATTGCCCAGAATATTATTGGACTCCAGGTACCAGCCCTGGACAACATCTTCGAATCTCGTTGTTTGAGGAAGTTGCGTAACATTCTCAGAGATTCTTCCCATCCTGCTTACAATCTTTTTGGACTGTTGCCTTCTGGTAGAAGATATAGAACATTTAAAACTCGGACCACCCGTTTTCTGAATAGCTTTTATCCCAGAGCTATAATTGCACTTAATAATGAACTAAAGGGCCACCATCAGTGAACTGTTGGATAGTACTACTTGGTCTGTTGGGTGGATGCTGGGTGGTTTGGGGGTGGGGAATTGTGGTGGGTGGGAGTGTGTTTGGGGATTATGTGTGGGACCTGGTCTTTGGTGTCATGTAAATTTCGTTGTATGTGTATACTGTATACACACACAATGACAATAAAGTTATTATTATTATTGTAGTGAGAATATTATATAATGTTTCATGAAATATGCCTTAACGCCAAAGGAAAAACCCAGGATTAAATTAAAACTCTTGCAAGATATGAAAGATAAAGGGTGATTGGCGTTACCAGAGTGGGAAATATACTACCAAGCATCAAGCTTAACCTGGCTAAAAGATTGGATGGATTTGAAAAATACTAGAGTTTTAACAATAGAAGGACATGACTTGCAAGCAGGGTGGCATGCATTCCTATGGGACAAAAAATATAAAATACACAGATACTTTCAAAGACACATAGTTAGGAATGCATTGCTACATACTTGGGAAAAAATAAAACAAAAACATTATATAAGAATTCCAATGTGGTTATCCACAACAGAAGCTCTGAAACACCCAAATCTACTGGATATAAATAAGATAATTAGATACAAGGAATTAGTAAATGAACAGGGAAATCTGAAAACAAAACAAGAATTGGAACAAGATATAGGCAGAGAGATTGACTGGTGGTCATTTACACAAATTCAATCTAAATATACAGAGGACAAAAAATTATATGAAATACAAAAAGAGCTGCAAGAATTGGATAAAATTATACATGGAACAGAATTAAAATTAATTAGCAATTTATACAAATACCTATTGAGATATAAAATGGAAGACAAGGTTATCAAAGACACAATGATTAGATGGGCAAAATTGTTTGGATATAATATAGAATTGGAGAAATGGGAAAAATATGGGAAATAAACATAAAATTGACTATGTCAGTGGCATTCAAGGAAAACCAGTTGAAGATGTTTTACAGCTGGCATCTTTCACCAGCAAAGCTTGCCAAAATGATACAGAACAATTCGCCAACATGTTGGAAATGTAAAAAAGTACATGGAACATATTATCATTTATGGTGGACATGCCCAGTTACGAAAAAATACTGGACTAAAATAAGAAGATGGATCGAAGAAATAATAGACCAACCTGTAGACTGGAAACCAGAGATCTTCTTGCTGGGTATTTTAAACAGAAAATATAGTAAAGAAATACGGTACTTAATAACAATGGCAGCAAGAATAGCATACACACAGTTCTGGAAAAACGAGAATATACCATCAGAGGAAGAAGTGATAAGAAAAATCCTGGACTGTGCTGAGATGGACAAATTAACAAAAGAGATAAAAGAAAAGGAAGACACAGAGTACTATCTAATATGGAACAAGTGGTATGACTGGTTGGAGACTAGAAATAATAGAGGAAAATAAATGTGTAAAGGTCAAAAGCAGAAAATGTGTGTATAATAATGTATAGTAATAATAATATGTATTATTCTTAGTATGAAGTATAGTATGAAGAAAGAAAAATGCAAATAAGAAACAATGGGGCAACAAGGACAAATATTCTAAAGAAGAATAAGGGGGAGGAAATGTAAATAATAGAAGATTACCATTATGAAATCACTGTTTAAAAAAGGGAGGAGTAAAAAAAAGAAAAGAAATATGCCTTAATGCAGTGGTCCCCAATCTTTTGGACACCAGGGACTGGTTCCGTTGAGAGATTTTTCTGCGGACTGGACAGGGCATGGTTTCTTGTGCTGCCTGCATCCCACAGATGGGGCTTTGCTTGTTTGCAAAGCCTGGCCCCTGCCTTAATGGCATCTCTTTGACCATTGTTGGAAACAAAGACTGGACAAGATGGCTTGCTTTGATAGGGCTTAACTTAAGATTGCACTTTCTAAAGTTTTTATTTCTTGTTTGTCGTGAACATCTCCCCAATGTTTCCAATTTTTCCAATGTCCAAAGCTGAAAGAAATTACACAGATATCAAACTGTTAAAACAACAACAACAGATAAAGCCTATAAAAAAAGTCAAGGTAGATGTGACTCCAAGTGGCATCAAAAGCTTCTCCTTCATTACCTGACAATCACCTAGAGTAAAGCTATAGCATGGTATCAAAAAATATGATTGACAAACTTACTGTATCCTCAGACTACATTTAATCAAATGGGAACAAATTATGTAGCTAGTGGCTTGTTTTCTTCTGCAGACAAGAATTTTGAAAGAAAAAAGGCCGATAGTGAAAGTCTTAAACACCATTTGCTCCATTTTACCCAATGGATTACAGAAACAGACCAAATAAAGCAATCATGGATGATAACCAATGGAGGCAATTCATAAAGTTTAATTCTCATTTGTGGTCTGAACCCAGCGTTTTTGTACAAACCCCCAAACATGGGTTAATTTCCAAAAACACAATCCAATAAACAATGGGCAAGTGTATCATTGGAATACAACGTGTGTTAGTAAATCATCTTGCAGGCTTAGATGCCATTACAGAATAGAAACAAACAAAGAACATCCCCAAACATACGAGAATAACATAGCAAGAATTAAAAAGGCAACATTTCTTATTTTGGGCCTCTGGATTGAAGAAGATTGGAAAATAAAACATAAACTTTCAGATTAGATAGTGCTTCTTTCCATTTGAATGGCCAACTGGAGAGATTCAGAAAACATCCCAAATAGAATACAGCAATCAGTTTTTAAAGGCATGATGGAAGTAAATCTAATTATGAAGATCAGTGTACATTGATAGTGAAAGTCCCATGAATGTCTTTACATGCAAAACTTTCACACATGGTAGGCCTGGTACCATGATCGGTCCAGGAAGTGCTCCCAAGGAGAAAAGACCTATGTTGATCCTACTACACTGCTGTGAATATGCTGTGAAAATAAATTAAAAGCCAGGAACTCTGATCCCATTTTTTAAAAGTGCATTTTTTTTCTGGGAAAAGACAGCTGCTAGCCAAACTTCATTCCTGCCAAGGCCAGCAATCACCCCACCATGTATATCCTCAATGCAAACGCCAAGCCTGCTCCCAGAAGAATACATGATGAATTTTGAAAACCTCTTTTTAGGGAGTGTATATATATATATAGAGAGAGGATAGTATATAATATATGAAGGCAGTCACTGTTCCATGTCAGCTGTTCCTGAATTCCAAGGACTGTGTGATGAGGACTTTCATAAAGCATGAATCAGGCAAAACAATTTACTTATGCTTTGGGAGTTTTAAAATTATTTTAATTTTGTTGCTTTTGACTATGGCTCTTTCTGTATTGTTTGTTTTTTCTAACTTAAAGAGAGGAAATTGATACTACAGAAGCCTTCTTTTTGCAAACTAAAATCCTGTTTCACACTTCTTTCCTTAGGCTGCACTTCAGTTTTATTTCAGTTTTGCCTGGATGAAAGCCTTTTTATTCAGAACTCAGATGAAATGAATCCAAGGGGGTGTCTTATTAACAAAACAAGTCAAGAGGATTTTCCCCTCTCTCCTCTCCCCTGTTTATATTGTGCACAATACTGATAGACATTTCTCTCATCTGTGAGCTGACATCTCTTACTTTCAGAGCATGTTGACATGCAGCCCCTTGTTTGAAAACCAACTGCCAACCCTCTTCAGCCAAGGACCAGCTTTTGTTATTGCTTGAAAATGGTAAATCAATGCGAGTCTCAGCTTGAACATTTTGCCAATTTCATCTGACTTCTTAGTCCCTAGAAAAGCCAAAGAGACATTTTTATTAGCTGGTGTGAGCTTTTATTTTGGTTTGAGGACTCTTCTTTTCTTTTTCTTTTTAAAAATACTTACTTTTCTTACTTGGCTGGCGGCTGTCCATGCAAACAGTAACTAATACTATCCCATTGTTATTTTGACAAGTCCTGGGGGCAGCAGGATCTCTATTTCTTCTCATTCTTCATTACTGGCAAAGTAATTCTAAGCTTCCTCCCAAAAAATAAAGGCCTGATGTGTTTACATTTCCATATCATCTAGATTGGATATAATGGCATGATGGTACTTTGAAGAATGCCAAAGGAGAAAATATGCAAGGTGGCATTAGCGTTTTGCTCCATTGGAAATAGGAAAATAAATCCTATGGAAAAGATTAAGTCCTTTCAGGAATAATAAAACATGCCATACACAGGATGCATTCCTCCCTCGAACACACTAAATTTGAATCAGAATGGCAGGGTCTCAAAAGTTTTCAGAGGACTATGTAGCCTCCTTTATAAAAGATACAATGCCACAACGTAGGTTGCATGGATTTAGTGTCAACAGAGTTGCCCAAACCTTTGTACTAAAAGAGTAACTTGGAAATGTACAAAAAGTTTGTGCTAATGAAATATTTTAAAATGGCCTTTCAGTACAATGGGTTTAAGTCTTGGCAGGGAAAATGTTCTCCTAAATTGGGGCATAATTTATCTTGCAGGATTGACAAATAAACATTGTTATTGTCCCAAGACCTCCAATTCCCCATTTTAGATTATGTAATGTTTGTAAGTGCATTTATTTACTCTGTTGTGTGGTGGTGATGATGAGTAATTAATCCACATTGATTGATGTTGTTACTTAATCTTAATCATATTTACATCAAGGGGAAACTCTCATGGATCTCTAAAGAAACATCATCTTTAGAAATACAGATGATTTACTTGTAATCTTATTTACCTGTTACTTTATGTTAGTGTACTAGATTTGTTTGACCATGTGAAACTATTTGGGGTGCTTCCAGATCTTTTTTCTTTCTTTCCTTCCTTCCTTCCTTCCTTCCTTCCTTCCTTCCTTCCTTCCTTCCTTCCTTCCTTCCTTCCTTCCTCCCTCCCTCCCTCCCTCCCTCCCTCCCTTCCAAATTCAGAATAGTATTGCAGTACCTATACAAATAGGGCATTTTCCACTTCTAAAATTAATTTTCAAAATTTAAAACCAATGTTCAGGAAAGATGAAACATTTTCCTGACCCAAGAATTTTAAGCAAACTTATTAGCAATTTGGGATTTAAATTATTAAAGGAAAGTCTTAGTTCCAGCCTAATCTAAAGTTTAAAATGCATAAGAGGCCTTTCAAATGGTTGGAATTTACCAGAGGGTGCAAAAAGCCTTTTTGGATGGTAGTTTCCAGTTCAAAATGATGACACATGAATACATTTATCAAGACAGCTATTCCAGGATTTAATTGATTTGTAGTACAAAGTTGTATGCTAGCACAGCTGGCATTAGTCAACCATGAGTGGTGAAGACAGACTATCTGGGTATCATAAGCTACTCCTTGAATGAACTGTTCTACCCATGATGTCATTCCATGCAACCTGGCATTTCTCTACTTGATGTTTTTAACACAAGCTCAGGGACTGTTTTGATGGCTGGGTAACTTTCCACTGAGATTTCAAAGTAGTGTCAGAAGCTATAGATATAGGAAATTCATGATATCTCCTTTTTGATGATGGGGCCAATACTGTAGAGTCTACTGCTGCTCCTTTGAAATGAATTGTCTCACCTTTAGCAAGGGTTATATAAATAATTTTGTTCGTTTGTTTTGTATCCAAGAAACAAAGGCTCAATCTTTTTTTTTTGTCATCCAGTTTTGAATATTTTTTTTAATATATAAAATTCTTTTATTAAAACAATCAACATTGAACATAAAAACATATTGTGCAGCAATCATCATGGCACCTGATATACAATACTAAGTATTAGTCATTGAAAACGTCTGAATTAGTAAGCCTTTTTCCACCCCTCGCGTCTAGCCTCAACTATACTCCTGTTACACTTTGTTTGATTGGTGTTTCTCTTATCTGGTTCCATATTAATGTGATCAACATTAAACCAAAGATCCTATTGCTAAACAATCATCCTAGAACATAGCATACAACATTAGGTATTAATCTTTGTAAACATCTGTTTTAGTAAACGTTCTTCCCTCCTCCCTTCCCTCTTCAAGTATACTCCGAGTACCTTTTGTTTGGTTGGTGTTTCTCTTATATATGGTCTATCTGCTGTATCTAGTCTATTGCATATTCTTTGTTTGCGCTTCTGAATTGACTTCATCCCATTACTAGTGCAATCTTTTATAGTCCCTAACCAGAGATCCTGAGGTAAAAGTTTCATGTCCTGAGGTAGAGATTCAGTCCGCTTTAACAGTATTAAAGCAAACAACATTAGTCATAAGGTTATGTTAAGAGGCATTAGTTATAGAACATATATATTCAACATTGGGTGTTAGTTTTTGTAAACATTTGATTTGTTAACCCTTCTTCCCTCCTCCCATCGAGCCTCAGCTAAACGCCAGCTGCATTCTGTTTGATTGGTGTCTCTCTTGGATATAGTCTATCCACTGTTTCCAGTCCGTCAAAAATTGTTCATTGGAGCGATTTTTCAAGTATGCTGATATTTTCGCCATTTCTGCCAAATTTGTTACTTTCACAGTCCATTCTTCAATAGGCGGTATTTCCGGATTCTTCCAGTATTGTCCCACCAACAATCTTGCTGCTGTAATTAAGTTCAAAAATAAATTTGTCTCTGAGGTAGTGAAATCCTTTGTGATCCCTAACAGAAAAGCCTGAGGTAGAAATTCTATACGCTTTTTGAAAATAGTTTGGAGTGTCCACCATATCTTCCTCCAGAATGCTTTGATTTTTCTGCATGTCCACCATATGTGAAAGTAAGTAGCCTCCCCGTCCCCGCACCTCCAGCATTTGGGCTGGGCGTCCGGGTAGATGAGTGATATTTTTTTCGGGTCTAGGTGCCATCTATAAAACATCTTGTAGAAGTTTTCCCTTAAGTGTTGCGATTTCGTGAATTCTACATTCCTCACCCAGATTTTCTCCCACGTGTCCATGGCGATAGGGTGTCCGAAGTCTTGTGCCCACTTTATCATACAGTTCTTGACTAGCTCGGTTTCAGAGTCCATTTCTATCAGAATGCTGTACACTCGTTTGATGTGCATAATCCCCTGTTCTCTAATCTGTTTAATTAGATTCTCGTCGGTCTGGGAGAAGCCCTTCTTCTTGTCTTTACGCCACCTTGATTGTAGTTGTATATATGATAGCCAGGTACTTCCTATTCCTCTGTTTGCTAGCGTTGCTTGAGGTTTCAAGAGGAACCCGTTTTCTTCTCCCAGTATAAGTTCACTGTAGGGCACCACTTCTTGCCCTCGGGCTGTGTTCATACCCCCTGTTGCGTGTCCAGGGATCGTCCAGATGGGAATCTTGTCGTGTAGGAGGTGCTTATATTTCTTCCAGGCCCATAACAATGGGATTCGTAGTGGGTTCTCCTTGAAGTTTCTATCTGCCTTTTTGTCGTATACTAAGTATGCGTGCCAGCCGAATAGTAGACCATGCCCCTCAACATTCAGAATTCTATCATTTGTCATGTTGATCCAGTCACTAAACGCCACCAACGTTGCTGCATAGTAGTATAGCTTTAGATTAGGCATTTTGAGTCCCCCTCTCTTCCTTGCATCTTGGATGATTTTTAGTTTCATCCTCGGTCTCTTGTCGTCCCAAATAAATCTGTTGATGCCCTTCTGCCAGTTGTCCAAGTCCGCATCCTTCTTGAGTATGGGTAGCATTTGAAAGAGAAATAAAAATCTGGGTAATACATTCATCTTTACTGTCGCTATCCTGCTGAGCAGGGACAGATGTAGTGATTTCCACCTTTCCAGGTCTGCTTGTATCTTATTCCACAGGACCTCGTAATTATTCTTGTATAATTTCGCATTTGTTGATTCTATCTCCACTCCTAAGTATTTGACTTTCTTGACTATTTCACAACCCGTTATTCTTTCCAAGTTCCGTCTTGCTTTGTTGTCTAGGTTTTTGACTAGCATCTTTGTTTTTGGTATATTTACTTTGAAGCCTGACACCCTACCATAGTCCTCCATTATCTCCATCAATTTCCTTGCTGACTGTAGATAGAATTGTAGTCTAATATAACTCTTTCTTTGAAGACTGATTATTGACATCCTGGTCATAGTAAGCATATGACCTCTGAGACACAACTTTAGCAGTATACTAACGTGTTATTGTGTAAGAATTGCTTAAGTCTACCTACTTTCCTAATTCAATGATGACATGTCAACATTCAGAAGAGTGAGAATGTTAATGTGTAATAAAACAAAGCATGTTCCACTGTGATTGAGAAATGAGATGTTTTGGCCCCTTATTGGTTTAATTTTAAAACAGTACAGCAAATCCCTGTGTTTAGATATCTTCCTTTCAGCTTTTCAGATATAATACACATCAGAATTCATATAGCGGTCCAGGGGAATTACAAATCTTATTCAAAATAAGAAAAAGAAACTCTAATTGGCTCACTGTAGCTTATGCAGGAACTTTTACTTTATCAGTGCTGTTTATGTTCTCAACATGGTATGTAGGATCACTATTATTTGAGGTATCAGTGGACCGTATTTATATCCATAGGCGTAAGGTGAGAACCTTGACATTTTTTCAGGGAAATCAGCAGCAATTTATGCTCAATTTTACATTTGAACTTGCTAAATGTTTTTATTTCTTATATACCCCAACTTTTTTGTTTTAGGAATTCAAGAAAGCTAAGAATGGAATTTCTTTCTATTGGACTCTTGAATTCAGCAAAAGTTTTTCAGAAGATATGTGCTGCTTTATCTCTTAATCAGAACTCATTTAACCAACAATAGGCCATGAAACACAGGGATATTACGTTAAAGACCTTTTCTCCATCTTCCAATTTTTCCTACTGGTCACAGTGGACTCATAATGTACATACATGATTCAAACTCCTTCTTCTGATTTATCTCCAAAAGTAATTTGTGAAGAAAGAGGGACTATGAGACAATGAATCACTCAATTCACCCCCTTGAGTTTTCTTGGCTGTGTGTTGACTTAAAGCTGGATTTCCTGCTCCCAGTTCTATGCTTTTACGAGCATACATGGATTAATTATGTCTCTGATATCCCACCCAAACTCTTTTTTGAAAAGACATATCTTTAAAAAGGTGCATTATTTAAGAATTCTGTATACTAAAAGAAATAGTGGACTTTGTGTTGAAAGTAGAACATTTAGTTAATAGAGCGAGAGGAATAGGATTGGACTCGATGAGTAGTTGGATGAGAAACTACGCATAGTCCTCACCTCACTACAGTAATTTGAACCAGCAACTCCATCCATAAGTAATTGGATTGTAAAGGATGACATCATGTGACTGCACAAACTCTCAAGGGCAGTTGTGGCATTCCAGTTGCTGCTGTTAAGCAAATCTTGCACAGTTGCAGCATCTCATGGTCACATGATTACCATTTGAAACCTCCTACTTCCCCATTGACTTTGTTTGTTGGAAGCTGGCAGTGAAGATTGCAAACAGCAATCCTTTGACTGTGAGACATTTTGCCGATCATAATTGTGACATGCTTGCCTTTAAATTCCATGTTTATTTTAAAGCCAGAACTTTTTCTTTGTAGGACCAATGGATAAACAATTTGAAAAAAGCTATGGAAGATTATTTCAGTATATAATTACTATGGTGAGATCACTATATACACAGAAATGGATTCTTCCCTGTAGGGAGGAATGGTTGCTAAATGGGTGTCAACTTTTCCTGAAATGGATAAATGGGCTTATTTGATTAAAGAAAAGAGGTAATCTACTTTTATTGGTGACTGAAAGCCTCTTATGGATTTTTCAGTGTAACAGTGAAAAAAATGAACTCATGGCTTATGAGTTTGTTAATTAAACAGAATAGATTATATCAAAAAGATTAATATGATGTAACTTCAGAGGGAGGAGTTAAACTATATTGCACTTAAAACTGCTGTGAAGAATATCAGAAGCCACTTTTTATTGCCCTGGGAAATTTAAAAAAAATTGGCGGACAACATGATTATATAAATGGAGATGTCAAGAGATGAGATCAATTTGAGGGAGACTTTACTTTGTATGTCCTTAGAATATCCACATTTACTTGGTTGATATGTAATATGCAATACAATCTAGAAATAATCAATTTACCTTGATTACCTTAAAGACTTTCTTTCTTTCTTTCTTTCTTTCTTTCTTTCTTTCTTTCTTTCTTTCTTTCTTTCTTTCTTTCTTTCTTTCTCTCTAGCTTACTTTCTCTCTTGCTCTGTCACTTTTTTAATTTTATCCATGATTTTTAGATATTTGATGTCCTGAGGCAAATGACACAGAGCACCCTCAAATCTTTGAAAGACAGATAATTTAAAAATGTCTATTATAGCAAGTTATAGAAAATGTCAACATAATTTTCTTAAAATAAAATATTGTTTTAAACAAACACATAAATAAATAAATAAATAAATTCCTATAATTACTTCAAAGACCAGAATCCTGAGAATCTAATTAAGCCAAGCTTATCTAACTTATCTAAAAATGCATCGTTATTAGTAAGACTCACAGAAAATCATTCATAGTATAGCCATGAGTGTATCTGAAGAAAATCTGTATCAAAACATTTTTCATTGCTATCATGTTAGCTAGTAATTACATTAAAACATAATTTGAGAATAATTTGCAAGTCTTTCCTTGATGATATATATACCTGAAAAAGGCAAGCTTAATTTGCTTTCATATTCAGTAATAAAATCAAAAGGAATCACTAACGGTTATATAGATTAGTTTAAAAATAATATATTTATAGTTTCTAGAATATAACAAAGCCTATGAAGAGCATCAGACAGATTCCATAATTTAGATAAGAGTTTCTACTAAATTCCATAATAGATTCAAAATATTCTATGCTTTTAGTAGATTTGGCTGCCTGCTCTAGTGGCTTGGAGTTACTACATCTTGAAAACTATGATGTTAAGAGCAACTTTGAATTTCTGTTTACTATCACAAAAGTAAATGTTGTTATTTAGCCCCCAGATACAAAGGCATTATAGAAAGCATGTTTCTAGTTAACTCAAATTATATATTAAACAACCACAAACGACAACTGATAAGCTCTTAACACTGTGTTTCCGCTTGGATGAGGCAAATGTGAACGGCACTGTTAGTCATGTAAATAAGGAGTGTGGCAGAGTCCTAATGAAGCTAAATAGCCACGTGGCTGTCTGTTTTTATTAACGTAATTAGAAAATGTGTGAGTGATGCATCCCAGCCGTTCAAATATTATGAAGCCAGTTCAATAGATTGTGCAAACATACAATGTTCAGAATTGTTTTACTTTAAATTAGCTTGTGTACTGTAAAACAAAACTTTTAAAATGACAATTGCATCTTATGTGGTTTAGTTCCATGCCATTAGAAGCCAGTTTCTCCCTTCTGTTTCTGGTGGCTTTCCAATAAGACACAACACATATCGTTTGAAAGCCAAATATAGTAGAGTATAGGCTATTTTCTATTGATCAATGAAAGATACTATATTTTCTGTTGATTGAATCTTTCACAATTAGGGCTCCAGGTGACAACAATAGCCATTTCTTACTTCCTTCTTGCTAACAGTGGATTCAGGGCCACTGTGAGAAATAGAGCTACAGAGTGCACTTTGTTCAGATATAGGCTGGTTTCAGAGATCTGGTTTAGGAAATGCTTGGCATTTCCCTTGTAAGGCTGATCAGTTTTAAAAAAACTGACTTTTTAGAAAGACTGACCTGGAAGATGTACAGATATTGCATAATTAAGAAAAACAAAAATCACAGTTGTATTTGGTGTGTGGAAATATTCCTGTAGTTGGAGTAATGAAAACATAGACTCAGATCTCACTGGAAGGAAAGAAATGTATAATAAGTTATGGTTAGAATTGTTTTTTTATGAACTGGGTATATAACATGCATGTTCCATCTATACAAAGGTCTGGGATTTTAAACAATGAAAGCTGCATGCTGCTGTTACGTCATTTGTCACCAAGATGGTCAAAATAGTGCTTAAAGGGTGGGAATGTAATGCTAAATTTTAATTTAGTTCTCAGCATTGCTGATGGGCACCAGTCCACAACACACCAGAAACAGGGCCATACAAATGAATGAAGCTCCATTCATGCATGCATGGGATGCAGGCAGTGCCAAAAACCATGCCCCCTTGAGTCCATGGAAAACCCTCTTTCCATGGAACCCATCCATGGCACCCAAAAAGTTGGGGGCCGCTGACTTAGATAGCATACTAATATATTATGTGCAGAACAAAACAGATTTGTAATGATAGTTATGTTAAAATAGAATTTTAGAAATATACTATCATATAGAACAAGCCTTAAGTAATGTAAGAAATCAATTGTTTGCAATATCTTCTACTAAGGACAACCAATGGCTATTTAAAAATCTTTAATCAAGAAAAGTCCTCCACCTTGAAAGTCTGCTGTTCAATGGTCTTCACAATCAGGAAGTTCTTGCTAATTTAACTGTCAATTGAAATCAAATTAAAAACCTAATACATTGTCAATAAAATATTTCTGTGTTGTGTTTTACTTGTTGCCTTTTATAACAGCTGATGTTTCCAATCCAATAAGTTTTTTTTACTTATTTTTATAGTTCCAAGATAACAAATACATTATAAATAAATACTACATGCCATGAATAAAAGTTCCATCTACTCTATGTTGCCAAATCTTATTTGTATATTTCAATACGAATGATAACTAATCATCATAATCCTGTAACTTTAACTTCTATTTAAATGGTCTTTTCATGGGGAAGAACAGTCAATGGATTTATAAGTTGAAAGGAGCTTTTAAGTTTTACAGATCCCAAGAGTCTTTCCATTTGTCAAGAAAGGGTTTAAAAAGAAATTTTAGGATTGAATTTCTTACAAAGAATAGGGATGCTGATGGAAAGGCATTTATCGGTCTTTTGTGTGAAACACAACTTTCTCTCTGAGGCCATACTCATTATTCAACACATTCTGTTAGAAAGCTGAACCTTGAAAATATAAGCTGCTGGTTTTGAAACAATCAGTGGAATATTTTTCTAATGGATTTCAGGTTGTCTGCTATACAAACTATTTTTATCAGCCTATCCAGATATTACTTGTATGCCAGTGTGAAGCAGCATTGCTTCAATTCATAGAGCTACCTCTACTCCAGAATGGTGTTCTTAATGGTGGTTGCATCACACTATAGACACAAAGTTCTGCTGATCATAGTCTCCATTTGAGGAATCAATACTAGTCATCTTTCTTGCTAATGCTGCTGGAAGTGTATTTTATGCAAATGTGCCCAATGGCAAAATATCACTGAATAATACAATGCAGGTAGTCCTTGACTTACTACAGTTCATTTAGTGACCATTCAAAGTTACATTGAAAAATGTGACTTATGACCATTTTTCACAGTTGCAACCTTGGCAGCATCCCCATGAACATGGGATCAAAATTCAGACTCTTGGCAACTGATTCATATTTATGACCGTTGCTGTGGCCTGTTGTCATGTGATCATCTTTTGTGACCTTCTGACAAGCAAAGTCAGATTCACTTAATAACTGAGTCATTAACTTATCACTTGCAGGGATTCACTTAACAACTGTGGCAAGAAAGGTCGTAAAGTAGGATAAAACTCACTTAACAAATGTCTCATTTAATAACAGAAATTTTGGGCTCAATTGTAGTCATAAGTCAAGTGTCAAAGCAAGAACACCCGAGAACTACTTGTAGAGTTATTTTAGGAAACTCATACCTCAGCATCTCTTTTTCATTAGTGATTTGCAGCCTAGAAATTAGATGAACTTTTGTATAATAGGAGCCATCCCCTCCCCCAAACGCATTAAATCAGGAGTGTCAAACTGCCGGCCCGCGGGCCAGACCTGTCATGCAGAAGCCGCGCTCACCCTATTGCCAGCAATGGCAAAACAGTCCCAATACATTCCGCGATGTCATGTGACATTGCGAGTTTGACATGCCTGCATTAAATAAACATTCTATCAAGTGACATTCTGTTTCATAAGCCAGAAGAAAGGAGAGAGGTTGGTGTTTATTCTGTATAGAACAGCTGTAAGGATTGTTAGCATTCCTGCTGCTTTTCCTTTTGTTTCTGGTTCAACAAGGCCAATAGCAGACAGATGCTTCTTTACTGAATGTGGTCAAATCAAGACTGAAAAAGATCACCAGTCATGAGTGCTTTAATGAGAATTCCTGTTCTGAATAATGTAATGGACTCTAAGGTCCATATTATCTTTTACAACCCTGTGATTTTAATATGAAATGATAGCAAAAAAGGCAAGATGTCCATCCATTTAGACTTCTTTCCCTTCACTTGCTGGAAACTCTTGGGGGCACCACTCAGTAAGTGGAAAGATCCTCAGTTTAATGAAGCCAGGCTTAAAGAAAACAGTCCAAGGACTCTTCCAGCCATTATTTATATTATTCTTCCCATGTCACAGAATGAGTTGAGTGATAATGGCTAGCCTGAGTTTTTAAATAAAAAAAGAAACAATAAGAAATGCCAATCATATTAACATTTTCCAAACTGGAAAGACCACAATTCATTACATATTTTCTTTCCATCCACTTCTTCTCCAAATTCAGTATTACAAATGGGAACTAGCCAAAAACATTACTGTATATGTGGTATTTCTTGCAGTTCTAGAATACTCTCATCCAAATTCTCTGGATTTGGTAAATCAAGGGTATCCTTGAATTTAATCATACTTGATGTTTGTTGAAGATGAATTTACTTTTTGATTTAACTATTTATTTGTTTCTCATATTAAAATGAAAATCAAACTCATCATCCTCTTAAAGAATGACTTCAAAGATTTTCATGTTATTTTTGGACCATATGGATTTTTCTATCCCCTCAAAATACAGTACAGAGTAGATATGAAAAAATGTGTATTTTATTCAATTAAATAAGAACAGCACTGAGATAAAGGCTGCCAGGCTGTGACTGCAGAGCTTTCTTCTATTGATGTTGCTGTTGAACTAGCATTAGGGAGTACATATTGCTCACTTGAGTACTCTTAGTGGTCTGTCAAATTTATCCACACCAATAAAGTAGTCAACTCAAGTCAACAATCAACATGTATCAGGAATCAGTCTTACAGAGCTGTGCTGATATCCCCCCTTCCATTTCCTAGTTAATTTCATGAAATTTCTTCAAAGATGATAATTTCAGAAATATTTTCAAGCTTGGAGTGTGATATTCTTGCACAATCATCACTACAATGGGCCAAATAAGTGTGTATGAATTATATTTGTTTTATAATAATGTCTCCAGGGGTCTGCAACATCCCTGGTTTTCCATGCTTCAATTACAATCCCATATAAGACATAAAAATAAAGTCTCCCATAGTTTGTATACTGTATGTGTACTTCTGCATGTGTGCTTTCAGTGAAGTATAGCAAATCAGGGAGCCTGTAGAATTATAGGAAGATGTAAAACAGAATATAATACCATCTAACACCTTGTACTGAGCCCTTTATTAATTATTTTTCTTACAAAAATCAGGAGCCTTTGCCAGCTTTTAGTATAATTATTCCTATGTTGATTTGATCAGTCTTCATCTACTGCTCTTATCCTTTTTGAAGCACTTCTACAAAGTTGCAGTTATATTTTAGCCAGGAACTTGAACTTGCTACAAGTGTTATAGGTCATGATTGCAATTTTCTGTTCATTTTTGGAGTGTCTCTCTGACAAATCCAAATCTTTACAAACATATGTTTTGAAGAACACCAAAAAGTTCTGTTGTAGCTTCCTAGTGGTAGGTTAACAGTATATACTTTTTTAGAATGTATATTTTTATTTAGAATTACAACAGTAAAAATGAATGCAACCTATATTTAAAAAAAGAGAAGAGAGTGGAAAGACAGAATAAAAAGTACAGAAAAAAGAAAAAGAAAACAAAAAGAAATAAATACGGTAATATAATGAAGTTAAAGAAAAAATATATATAAAGAAGTGACTTTCAATCTTTATCACAACTATAAACAAATAACTCTTCACCCCTATAAGTTTACAGATATCTCTTCATCCCATATCCTATTCCTTGTCTATAAGCAAATCTATAAAACATCAATTTTTCAATTCTGGTATCAGCAAAAAGTACATAAAGGGTTGCCAAAGCACTGCCAAAAAAAAGGTTCATTTTAACCTTGATCAAATAAACCAACTTGATATTTCTTCCTTGTTTTCTAACAACCTTAATCTTTAATTCAATAAAATCTTGTCATAAGATTTGATTTCTCTTCTTTTCAACTTTATACCGTTTTTCAGAATTCTTCAATGTTTTGACAAACCTCTTTTGTAGATCCAACAGAGAAAAATTTTTCAGGTCATTCTCTCATTTTATCATTTGTATAGGTTAACAGTATATTATTGAACTGAGAACTGCTTCATTGGATGATATAAAAATACAATGAATAATTAGAGAATTGAAATTTAGATGCCCTTTATAGCATCTGTAGGAGAAAGGGGAAAGCAACAGAAAGCTTCACTGGACAAGTAGAAATACACTCAGTTACTAATGGTTGCAGTCTTCAGTTTTATATTGCATGACATGAAAAAGAATGTTCTGGGATCATTTTTCTTCATGGGTATTCATAAATGTAATACGTGGATTTTAGTAATGTGATCCAGTGCAGCTAATAAAATATTTCCGCTCTCTGTCTGTCTCTCCCATCATATCTAGTTCAGGATGTGATGGAAATATTTTATGTATCCTAATCTTTTTCAGCTCTTCCATGTGTTTCTTTCAGCTGGAGAGGCACACAAGGAAGTTAGCTTGTTTCAGATATAAAGAGAAATGCAAAGTTTACTTTTTTATCTAATTAAATGGCTCTTTTTTCTAAAGGAAATAAGGTTTAACTCCACTCCACTCCCAACATACATTTAGTATTTAGTCTAAAAGTTGTTGGCTTTAGAAGAAATAGAGTATTCCAGGAACGTTTGCTGTAAACTTTCAGGCATGCTCAGAAAGTTTTCAATAAAAAAAATAAAACCTGTTTCCAGATATAGCATGCAAAGCTATGCAGGGTAGGAATTGCCTAATATCTGGTTAGGAGTCAAATGTCTGTCTGCTAAAGAAGAATGATTGACATCTCTTTGGGGGCAGGAAACAGTTTGTTATCGACCTCCCTGTTTGATCCTTATACAGAGTCAACGGCTGCTTTCCAGCAGATAAATCTTTATGTGTCCTAACCTAAATCTGCCCTTAACAACTCCTTCTCACTGGGAAGATTTTAAAGAAAAACTTGAAGAGCAGAAGCATATTCCAGATGTCACTTATTGTGTCATATGCATATACCAAAACCTTGAACTTGGAACTGGATCTTTGATGGGAAAGGGACAGCATTCAACAGACTTTCAAACTGCCTTTTGAGAATGGCCTAGCAATGTCTGGGTTGCTTCCATGAAACAGCATCACTGTTGCTGATCATTGGACTAAATCATAAACAGATATTATAAAATCTGGTGCTGATGTATCTTTTTAGGGCCAGAATTATTTTAAACAAAATATTATACATGTGTCTTATAACAGTCTAATGTTTATTTTCTGCTAACTAGTAGTGTTGGTTGCTCTTAAAGAAAGCCTGAAGAAGTGAATCATTTCTGACTGTCTGATTTTTCACAGAATGAAGTTGTTTACCTTTTAAGAAACCAAAACCAAAATAAATCAACAGTCTCATTATCTTGATGCACTGGACATTTTCTGTACTTCTAACTGAAGAGTAATGTATTTATGATACTCCTCTGACCAAATGCTTTTATTTGGCAGAATAATATTAGGATTATTATTATTCACCATCTAGCTTGGATTTATTGTAAAACAGAAATGAACTGCAGGAAGTTTCAGAAAAGTAAAGCCAAGAATAAATATACTTATTTATATATCTTAGAGGAGGAACTAAACATAAATAGCAGCAAGTAACAATTAATGCAGATGGGTCTTAAAATTGAACCCATGGGAGTAATTTTTTGTTTACTTGAATAATCAAGTTACTCCAGCAAAAACCTTTGGGTTTCTTCATTTCAACTTGATGACATGAGACCTAAATACTGTCAGGGAGGTTAATGAATATTATTAATTATTAATGTTGTTATTTATGTTATTAATATTGTTAATTATTAATGCATATTATTATCATCACAATATAAAAAGATACTGAGACTCTGGAAAGAGTGCAGAGAAGAGCAACAAGAATGATTAGAGGAGACTGGAACTTAAAACATATGAAGAACAGTTACAGGAATTGGGTATGTCTAGTCCAGGGGTGTAAAACTCACAATGTCACTTGACGTGTCATGATGTATTGCGACTTTTTTTGCCATTGCCGGCAATGGGGTAGGTGCAGTTTCGCTATAATGCATCCAGCCCACTGGCTAGCAGTTTGACACACCTGGCCTAGTCTAATGAAAAGTAGAACTAGGGAAGACATGATAGCAGTCTTCAAATATTTGAGGGGCTCCTACAAAGACGAGGGAGTCAAACTATTTTCCAAAACAAGACAAGAAGCAATGGATGGAAACTAATCAAGGGGAGAAGAAACCTAGAATTAGGGAGAAATTTCCTAATGGTGACAGCAATAAACCAATGGAATGGCTTGCCTCTAGAAGTTGTGGGTGCTCCATCATTGGAGGCTTTCAAAAAGAGATTGGACAACCATTTATCTGAAATGGTGTAGGGTCTCTTGCTTAAGCAGGGGCTTGGACTAGAAGACCCCCCCCAAGGTCCCTTCCAACTCCATTATTCTATGTTCTATGTTACCAAGTTTATTTATTAATATAATCAAATTGTATGGCTGAAACTGAAATGAAGCAGGAGACTTACATATTAATTTTTGCCATTGCAGTGATTTCTTCATACCTAATACAGTTTTCAAACAAACAAAACATCACCTCTTTGTCAGACATCACCAGACAGAGTACATGGAAATAAAATAGACTCTATTATTAGTTAAAGTTATACCATCAAAGACATGCTGATGGTGGAACAGATCATGAACTATTCATATGCAAGTTCCAAGTTAAGAAAAAAACCGAAGAAAGCCAACCAATCACAACAGTATGATTGCAATATGATTTCAAGGAGAACATTGGAAATTGATTTGAAGTTCTGAGCCTCGTGGACTAAGAATCAGAGGAACTGTGAAATGAATGTATAGAAGTTGTTGGGGATGAATATGAAAAAGAGGCTGCCAAGGATGAAGGAAAGGAAAAAAGCAAAATGTAGGTCATAACTAACTGTGGAAATTGCCAAGAAGATAAGAGAAGCCACAGCCACATTTTTTCAAAAAAATCTTAGAAAGAACTTAACAAAGATTTTCAGAGAATTGTTAGAAGAGAAAAGAAGCACTATGATAATATCTGTAAAAGCTACAAAAGTCATGGAATACCCACTATAGTCTGATAAGCAAAAGAAGAAGAATCAGGAAAAGTTCTACCCAAGCTACATCTGAAAACAGATTGGAAGAGGTCAGTCTACATTCCGAGAGTGTGCAAACTATTATCCTTAATTTCACATACTAGAAAATGTACTTAATTTCACATGTTAGAAAAATAGCATCCAAGGAACATCCAATGCAGATTACAGTCCTACATGAAAAAGAGATGTAAAGCCAGCTTTAGGAAAAAAAACCATGGAACATGAAACATTATTTCTGATGCAATTTGTATAATTGTGAAAGCCAAAGAATACCACAGAAAAGTCAGTTGATGCTTCATTGATTATGGGAATAATGTCAAGATTTGGAAAGTGTTTGGAAAAACTGGGAATCCCAGAAAATCTCATTGTCCTTATGTGATACGTATATACAAGTCAGGAAATCACACTACAAATAGAGCATGGTAAAACAGATTGGCTCAAGGTTGGCAAAGAACTGAAACAAGGCTGTATATGCTTCCCTTATCTATTCAACTTATTTCCTGAATACATATTAAGGGAAGTTGGAATGGAAGAAGATTATTGGTTTTAAAATTGGAATGAGAAACATCAATTATGTGCAGTGTGTTGATGACACTACCTTAATGGATAAAAGTAATATGATGCACGAAATGTAATTTCAATATAATAGACCTGTTTATATGATTCAAACCAATTTGTTGTTGGACTTACATCTAAACATTTTTAAAGCAACTTTTAGTTGCACTTGTAATAGTACAACATCAACCTTTCTAAATAAATGCTTCAATAAACACTATTGTTCACATCAAAAACAAAAGACTGTTTTCAGTCTGATTATTTTTTCTTATTTAGCAGACTTTTCATTCTGGCTAAAGGGAGATTAAGCTTTTAGCATTTTTGTAACATGCTTGGAAATGTTTATGTAGGAAGTGTTATGCAAAATATTTCATTAAAAACAACATTGAGACTGAATCCTTATAAAGATTAATGGCAGTATGCAGAGTTATGAGAATGGGAAGAAAAAGTACTGCAGTTTCCATTAAGCTTTTGTTGTTTTTATGGTGCTGTGGGAAACTGCAATTATTCCTTTACTGCCATGCTTATTTTTGGAGTGGTACGGGTCATTTTACCTCTAAAATTATAAAGCCCTTCCAGCAAAAACGTACCAATATATATATTTTTAAAATTCTTGTGGAGAAACTAAGGTAAATATTACCATCTCTATGGGACATTCATCACCAAACCACTTGGGCTATACATTTATATTGTAAAAACTGAAGATCATAAATGCCTGATCTTTATAGGACACAACTGACTATGGCTGTCCAAAATTATTTAAGAGAAACCTTAACCAAAGAGAACATCTAAATCTAACTCTAGAATTGTCTAAAATAGTTATCCTCTAAATTTTAATCATTGATAGCATGCAATATCTCACCAATCTTTTCTGAAGGTCTTGAAATATCTTAGTAATAATTTATCATTGGACTGATGTAGCTGAGTAGTAAATGTTGAGTAATGTTACATTGGAATGGAGAAATCTCAAATTAATAACCACTCAGCATACCTAGTATTTATTATGTCTTTATTATTTATTACAATGACTAATAGCTACCTTTCAAGATAGTAATCCTCCCAACCTGACTTACAAATGAAACAATTATAAATAAAATAAAACAATAAATATTATTTTAAAAGGAGTAGAAAAATAAAGCTCTAGAATTTTCTCAAAGGACAATTGGTGTAATGGCCCTATTGTGTGACACAGGGTTGGGGAAGAGAAGAAAGAGGATGATGCTTCAGGAGTAGTTGCCTATTTACCACACCTCTTCATTGCTGAAGAGAGAATAACTGTGGTTGGTCCAAAATTAGTCATACTTTGAGTAGATCTATTGTTATCCTAAAACTTATTTTATTTTATTTTATATTATTATTTTTTTTCATATCATGCATTAGATCATGGGTGTCAAACTCGATTGCATCACGTGATGTAGTGTGACATATTGTGACATTTTTTGCCTTTGCAGAGCTGGGGTGGCCTGAGTGTGATGCATCTGGCCCATGGGCCACCAGTTTGACACCTCTGCATTAGATCAGTTATGGTATAGAGCTGCCCAGTTGACATGTCTTACACAATAAAAACAAGAGACAAGGTATTCCAAAGGGAAGGTGCAGTGACTACGTGTGTATGTTGATCATGACTAATGCTTTAACTGATTTCAATGGGTTATTCTAAATATTCTCAACTTGTCACTTGTTGCATAAAGAGGAGTCCTACTTTGGCTAGCAAGGAAATCATCCTTGGTAAAAGAAAAAAAGTCAGTTTAGGTCTCTTTCCCTGCCCCACTCTGTTACAAGCCATGGAACAATCCAAATATTGAGTATCTTGTATAAGTTATTGTTATTTAACACAGTGCCATTACAATCGATCAAACAATGCATACAGGACTGCAAGAGAGCTCAGCAGATGCAACTAATCATGTTACATTTTTTAAATTTAAAATTAAAACCAGGCTGACAAATTTTCCTGTATTTTTTTCCTTTTCCATATTCAAACAAATTGGGGAAAGAATGTGGTATTATTTGCTTATACTTAGTTACAAGTTATTCAAAGTTTTGGTAGAGTCTTCTGTCCAGTACTTTATACTATTCAACTCTCCACTTTTCAATTAAATTCCATGAAGAATTGTTCACTTTTCTTCCTTCCCCCCTAAAATGGTGCTATTTACACTGCTAAAAAGGAGTCCTGTTGGAGAGACTAGCAGATTTAGCACTCACTCCCTCCTAAATCATCACAACCAAATCAAAGCTTCTCATAGGTAGTTTAATTCACCTGTCTTTGAGCTGTGATTGTCATCCTGGATATGAATGTAAAGCAAGGAAGCCGATTTCATCTTCATTTTCTCCTCCAGGAAACAACAAAGAATTAAGGAAAAGAAACGTCTTCTCTTTAGAATGTGAAGAGATACTGTATCGGATACTGTACTGCCCGATACAGAAGCAATGTTCTATCTTCATAACTCAGCATAAAACACTTGTTAATTATAATGCAATAACAAAAATAAAAATATTCAGTTTGTCATGGTTCCAAGAATTCAACAGTTAAATCAATGCGCTTATCTCCACTGGCAAATCTCACTTTTTTTTTACTTGATTGGTCAAATGTAATTTTCTAGAAAAGCAGTATTGCCTTATGGTGAATCTTACTGAGCACAAGCATACTTGAATGATGGCAAGTTGTTTGAATAAGAAACATCTCGGTTGGAAATCATATAGTCCAACCCAGCTGTGTTTATTTCAGTGCTTGCATATTCAAATAAACACCAACTGTTTATTTGTGTGTATGATCCATATACACATGTGAATGTTCAAATAAAGGCTCTCAGAAGTTTGTTGAAAATATATCAGAGGTAAAAACAGAGCATGTGCAGTTGACTCTAGCTCTAAGCAATTTTGCTGCTTAAATCTGATGCTAATGTTAAATAATCCATCTTGGATGGATGCGATTTTTTAAAAGTATATTATATTGATTCAACCAATGATTCAGCCTTTGAAAAATACAAGTGGATTTAATATGGGAGAACATACTCTTGGACTTGATTATGAGAAAGAGATTCGGTCATGACACTCACTGGGTGGCATTAGATTTTTGGTGTAACTATAATATGCAGTACTTGTAAATTATATTGTATAGCTGAGGTTCTCAGAGTTGTGCTTTGCTGACCACTTTAAAAAAATGACAGGATCTTGGCAGATCCTTCAAGAAATTTGGGTTTCATTTTGCTTTTCTCCAAATCAATACATGTAGAAGCAATAAGGTTAAATGCTACAATGTTATGTGAAAGTGAATGATGAAATTGACATATGTATTTCTGGTTGAAAATAGGCAGTCATATGAAAACCATACAGCTCTATGCCAAGGTTTGCTTACGTGCCCAACATTATGGCAAAGCAATCTTGATCTATTGATCTATGCTATTGGAGAGAGAGAGAGAGAGAGAGAGAGAGAGAGAGAGAGAGAGAGAGAGAGAGAGAGAGAGAGAGAGAGAGAGAGAGAGAGAGAGAGAGAGAGAGAGAGAGAGAGACAGACAGACAGACAGACAGACAGACAGACAGACAGACAGACAGACAGACAGACAGACAACTGGTACTTAGTTAAAAGCACTAGATTTTCAGATATACAAGCTACCTTAATGCTTTGAAAATAATGTAATGGAAAAGGAATAACACTTTTTAAAATCAAAGAAAAGAAGTAGCTTATGGAGAAGAAACATAAGACTTGCTTGTTGTTGCCATTCTTCAGATGACCATTTGAGCCACCAAACTTTATTCTGTGGGAATCAGGATTTGGGCTCAGAGATTCAGTCCTAGCCACACCACCCTGAGCATGAATGTGGTATGGTTTTAGGGCTGTCCCCTGTAATAGTTCACCTCTTCCTGCATCCAAGCATGATGAAGCTATTTTGAGAGCTCATCTTACCTTGAGAATGTAATTTTTCCCCCATGAAAGGGAAACTGATCATTCTGAGAGAGAACAACTCTTAATTTATTTATAGTCACATGCCAAGAGCCAGCAACATGCACATGTCTCATGTTTCTGTTTGCATTTTTATTCATGAGTATTTGGGTGGCTCCTATAAATTTTTTTTAGTAAACACTGAAAGCATTAGTCAATTTCTCCTAATGTGCAATCTCCTAGAATGTTTATTAAATAATAATATTGAATTATGTGACAGTTTTATTCCTGAGAATGCTGGGGCTTTATTGCAGGGCTGCTGAATAATACCACATTGTGGAAAACACAGGATTGAAAGTCAAGAACGATTAGAAGCAGTAGATGTCACTGAATTCTACTACAGGGGCAAAAACTGCCAGCATGTACCTAACTTTATAATGTTAATAATAATATATCAAAAGTTGGGTCACAGTGAATTGCTTAACGAAAGAAACAGTATTAAATGATTTTTCCTGCAAAATTGACAAGCTTACTATTCAAACACATCCATTTGAAATCCCTAGCTTAAAAATAGGTCTAAGCAATCTACAACTCACAATAACTTCTCCTTCTCCTTCCCTTCCTCCCTCCTCCTCCTCCTCCTCCCCCTCCCCCCTCCTCCTCCTCCTCCTGTTAGATGCTAGTTATTGTGAGAAATGTTTCAGCTAGGCAACTTCCATAAGAGTGGTATAGAATATTTGAAATGAAATCTAAATTATGCACCCCGTATTATAAAATTATTCATAGAATATTTTTATTTCACTCAAGCACATCCTTAATCAATTCTAAAAGCCTCAGTTATCAGTGAATCTTAACTTAAAATAAGATTTAAATAAGTTCCAATTTGTTTAATGTCTGTCTTGTTCTGAGCATGCCATTAGTTATTTACAAAGAGATCCATTTACAGGAGACCTCTTATTTTAAAGGTGGATTTATTTATGATGTACTGTTACACATACCATTACAGATGCTGATAGGATCAACATGTTTTTTTTTTCAGAAAGAAATAAAATTTGGCATTGTCCAAACTTTAAATTATGTATTTGCAAGAATTTTTAAGTTCCCATTAGGGTAGATGAAAGCATTCTGGTAAATGGGTGTTTATGATTAGTTAGGTCTATTGGATGTCAATTTCTTGAAATGGCAACTCTCACATACAGTATATCCTGTACCGCACTCTCAAATTCCACAAATGGCTTGGAAAAATGTAAATTTTATTTCAGGAACCTTTCTTAACTTATCTTACATTTGAGTAAACTCGTGAAATCTCAATATAGAGACTTATGAAATACAAAGAAATGCAAAGAATTCAAATATAATTTCTATAGCATTAAGCATCTGAGCAGACAAACATATACTAAAATACAATTTTAATGTATTTAGTATATTTCTGCTTATCCACGTAAACCACGTTTGGACCATGTGGTGCAAAGGACCTTTTTGATTGTTAACTTTTGATTGTTAGGTCATTGGTCATTGGTCAACCCCGTTTTGCAAAGCTTGTGATATCTCAGTTTCTCCACTTCCTCCTTTTAATATTCTCATAAATTGGAAAATCAGTTTTTCATCATTTATATCCAAACCATATTTTCATCATTTATATCCAAACCATATTTGTCTTAAAGCAATACCTCTATTCCCTTTTGTTGAAGATTTGTGAGTTTCTACATGAACCATCTGATTACCTACAAATCTTTTTGACATCAGTATGGGTAATTCCTAAGTATGTAATTTCTAGTATCTTCAGAAGTAGGTAGATAAAAGATAATATGAACCATTAGTACAGTATAAATCCAATGCTGCTTTCCTGCTTTTTCTTGCAGTTCCTAAATCAAGGCATATCCGCCTCTTTATCGTATTCTCATTTTGCTGAAATAGTACATGCTTCATTATCGTATTCTCATTTTGCTGAAATAGTACATGCTTCATTGAAAATTGTGACATTTGATACTAAAGATTTTAAATACCAGGCTGATATGGTATTTATTCTCAGCCCCAGTGAGATTAAAACATTTGATTGCTTCAACTCCTAGTGAATCACATCCGGTGTAGTTTCATCCGCAATTCCAGAGAAATATTATCACAACAGCAAATATTCCAGTGATCATGGCATCTAGTCAGCAGCACTTGTGTATGGAAGAGTTACATAGCTTCAGGCCATTTTATGCTTTTGTCTGTGCATGTGTCTGCATGTATATGAGAATAACAGAATAATAAAGTTGGAAGGAACTTTGGAAGTCTTCTAGTTCAACCCCCTGCTCAAGCAGGAGATGCTTACCATTTCAGGCAAATGGCTATCCAATCTCTTCTTAAAAACTTCACACCCACAACTTCTAGAGGCAAGCTGTTGCACTGATTAATTGTTCTCACTGTCAGGAAATTTCTCCTTAGTTCTAAGTTGCTTCTCTCCTTGATTAGTTTCCATCTGTTGCTTCTTGCCCTGCCTTCAAGTGCTTTGGAGAATAGCTTGACTCCCTCTTTCTTGTGGCAGCCCCTCAAATGTTGGGGATAGCTTTGTCTTATGTAGCAGAGTAGTTATTTGCATTTTATCAAGTTGGGTTATGAAACATCTGCAAGAAAACTACTAAGCTCAGGGAGGACCAAGAACCCCACAGTTCAACCCTGAGCTACAAATATTATCTTCTATTGATATCTGACTTGAGTGTGTGCACATATGCAAACATGCCTTGGAGTCAGTTTTGACTCCTGGCAAAGCTTGGATGAATCTCTGCAATTTTCTTGTCAAGATTTCAGAAATAGTTTGCCATTGTCTCCTCTCTAGGGCTGAGGGGATGTGATTGGCCCAAGATCACCTAACACTGAGCTAGAATTCACAATTTCTTAGTTTCTAGCCTGGTGCCTTAACCTTTATACCCAAATGGCTTCCTCAGCCCTGTCAGATGCCACTTTGTTACAGATGGAAACCAGAGCATGCTTCTCTTGCTGCTTCTCATAGGATGGGTAGATGCCATTGAGGAGACGCAGTCCTGAAGCTAGTCCAGAGCTACCCCAAGGCCTTCTGCAGTATTCCATTTGGTTTTCTTTTTCTGATTTATATGGTCATTCATCTCACAAAAGCAGCTCTGGGAGGTGGGCAAAAATCAGTAAAAATAACATGTCTATAAAAATGTAAAATCACATTAAAATGAGAAAATAATATTAAACAATTTAAAATCTACAAACTATGTAGGGAGACTAAAAGATAATTTACAATGGAGCCATTTAAGATATCCTTGGTTCCCTTAGGTTACACCAAGGCAGAGTGACATACTACTACTTGCATAATTCTGGCTTGATCCACGCAAAGCAAGGAAAAGAAAATAAGACTTCATGTTTCCTATTCACAATATGAGACATCACAGGTAGTCCTCAACTTACAACCACAACTGAGCCCAACATTTCTGTTGCTAAGTGAGACATTTGTTAAGTGAATTTTGCCCCATTTTACAACCTTTCTTGCCACAGTTGTTAAATGAATCACTGCAGTAGTTTTTTTAAATGAATCTGGCCTCCTCCCTATTGATTTTGCTTGTCAGAAGGTCGCAAAAGGTGACCTAGGCTATCTCATGGGATTGTAAATAGGATAACATGGGAAGAGCAATATACATTACACTCCTTGAAGCAAAATATAATAGTTTCTGGAAAATATGGAACACTGCAAGCATCATAAACATGAGTCAGTTGCTAAGCGTCTTAATTTTGATCATGTGACCATGGGGATGTCATGATGGTCTTAAATGTGAAAAATAATCATAAGTTACTTTTTTCAGTGCCACTGTAACTTTGAATGGTCACTAAATGAACTGTTGTAAGTCAAGGACTATCTGTATTGATTTTCTGCAAGACGATACAAGATTAGCATTTAAGTAACTGATGTTTTTACAAGAGAAATCAAACTTTGTTTCTGAATATTAAAATCAGTATAAAGGACTATATTACACACTGACCAGACTCTTTTGTACTAAAATTCCACACTTAACAATTTTGAAATAATCCAATATAGAAAATTTGTATCCTTGAAGAGATTTCCCAAGTGCAATTTGTGTATAGTTTATAATGTTTGTTATGCATGTTTTATATTCTGGTATTGATCAGAGATCACACTGTGCACTTCCCTGTTCTTAGATATTTTGTTAGAGAACTAATGGGATACAAGTAAAGATGTGGCCTAATTAATCTTGACAGACAATAAATTTAGTTGTTTTCATTTTTTTTAACCGGTGTCTTTTGTCTTCTGAATTCTCTTATGTGTAGGAAATCAGGTTTAAAACTTTACAAAGCAATATATCTCCTTGGATCAGTTGAGTCAAAAGCTTTCTCTCATGCTAATGCCTAGGCTATCCATGAGATTGTAAACAGGATAACATGGGAGGAACCATATACACTGCACTCCTTGGAGCAAAATATAATAGTTTCTTGAAAATATGTTCTAAATAATCTTGCATTTTTTATTTATTTATGATCTGGATTTATAAGGCTGTCCAACAGTGATAATGTTACTCTGGGTGGTGTGCAGCATGAAAACAAGCAATAAATCAACAAATAAAAAACCCCAAACCATATAAATGTGTGGTTTTTAACAATTGTGTTGAATAATAATCTGTTTGCAAATATGACAATAATAAATGGCAGTAAAGGGTACATTTTCCAACCAATGGGATCATTTACAACAACATAATCCTTCAGTGTGAAACTGATTAAAGTCTGATCAGTTTCAGGCAGCATTTGTGAGCTGGCTAGAGGGTTCTAATCAACTAAGTAGGGTCATATACTTGAGCTTGTTATCTTACAATTAGTATTTTTTAGGGACCTGCTGTGCTGCAGAAAAAGACAGTTGAGGAAGAGATGGCTTGTTTAAGCAGTCTCTCTTCCCTGTAAGGGGGCAAAAAAAGGAAAACAATCAGGTTCAGGCACTATATGAGAGCACTTTCTTTGGATGAGACAAGAACGGGGTGTCAAACTGTTGGCCCACATCATGCGGAAGCCGCACCCACCCCATTGCCAACAACAGCAAATGTTCTGATATGTTGCGCGACATCACGTGACATGGCGAATTTGACATGTTTGGACAAGAGCAACAGCTGATCTTTGCAGCATCTCTCTTTTTCTTAGTCACATGGTTTGCTTAGTCGACTGTGTTGCTTTGCAAGAATTTCTGCATTCCTTAAATGAGGACTACCTGTAACACTGAAACATGTACAAAAGTATTTTTTAATCCAAAATATAAAATTACAACCATCACACATTGAACTAAGCCATAAATTGATTTGAGCTTAACATATTGTGGGAACCCAGCTATTGTGGTTTACTCTGCAAACATTGTTTAAATGAATCATGGCTAGAACCAAAACAAAATTATTTTCTGTGGCCTTTGTTTTTCTCTTGTTCTGCAGCTTGAGAACTACATTGTGGAAAACATGAAGTCAGAAATGGCCCAGCTGCAGCAGAATACTGTCCAAAATCACACAGCCACCATGCTGGAAATAGGAACCAGCCTTCTCAGCCAGACAGCAGAACAGACAAGAAAACTCACAGATGTTGAAACACAAGTAAGTAGTCACAATTACCTTCACCAGAACATTGACTATGGTAACATAATTTCCTTTTCCTTTCCCCGAATAATCCTTTTTGACTGAAGTAGCCAAGAAGGTGATCAGTTTGACTGTGAGCTATATATATTAGCTTATATAGGGAGGTAGTCAAATTTTGATTAAAACAAAAACTTTTCGAGTGCATATTGAACAGTAGAAATGTCAAAGTAAATAAAATCCTAATGGTTGTCCATATGAGGTCTATATGAGACATTGAGTCTTTATCCTAGTTGGGTAGATCTCCTTACTTTATATTTTTATAGTACTTCTAAGTCATCCTCGCAGCTAATTCCATGGGTATATTTACACATTGAAGGGTGTTCAATATTTGGCCTGTATTTGCTTGAAGTAAACTGAAAAGCTATTCTCACTGAAATTATCAACTAACTGATCAAAATTCTTTCCATTTTAATATGCTAGAAAAGCTAGCATTGACAGGAAAATGTTAGAATCCTTCCTGATAAGGACGGGTGGCTTTCTTGCATTGTTCTGTGGGTTTGGTCAGTCTATTTTCAATTGATCCATAATTCTGCTTAACAGGAAAATGTCTAAACCTAATGAGCAAGTGGGTGGTGGAAGAAATATGTCCCACTTCCCAGTGAATAATCTTTTTCAAAGGGCATACTATGGTTTTAAGATAAGGAGCCATCAGAAGTGAACTTATAAATCAGATGCAAAGAAAGAACAGAACAAAAAAATACAGTGTTCATAGATGCACTACTACAGTTTTTGATATTCTGCTCTAACAATGAAGAGTCTTTTCTCTGGATCCTGCTAAAGCAATATTCAAAGTTTTGATCAACCAGCATTTGATCACATCAAAATTGCCTTTCAGCTATGGTTTCTTTTTTTTTTCCCCAAAACAATTTTTATTAGTTTTCCATTTTACACCAACACAACTTAAGAATCCACGTGGAAACATGGTGATCAAATTTTTAAAAACAAACAAACAATAACATAGTAAATATATACACGTTATTTCTTTTTTTTAAACTTTTATTAAAACAATCAACATTGAACATAAAATCATATTATGCAGCAATCATCATAGCACCTGACGAAGTCAATTCAGAAGTGCAAACGAACGATATGCGATAGACTAGATACAGTAGGTAGACCATATATAAGAGAAACTCTAATCAAACAAAAGGTATTTGGAGTATACTTGAAGATGTAAGGGAGGAGGGAAGAACGTTTACTAAAACAGATGTTTACAAAGATTAATACCTAATGTTGTATGCTATGTTCTAGGATGATTGCTTAGCAATAGGATCTTATGTTTAATGTTGATCACTTTAATATTGAAAAAGCGGATTGAATATCTACCTCAGGTTATTGAATTTCTACCTCAGGATCGTTGGTTAGGGATCAAAAAAGATTATACTAATACTGAGATGAATAATATGTGATAGACTAGAAACAGTGGATAGATTATAGATAAGAGAAACACCAATCAAATAAAGATAAAACAAATGTGCACTAGAAACATCCCACATATGTGCAAAAATATTTATAAAGTCATAAATTCAAGATTAAGATTATTTTGATGCAGGTTTTTTTTTTACATTTTACAAATTCTGTGCTACTGCAGTGTGATAACAATACAAAGAATGAAGGAACTTAAAGCTGAAGCAAAGATGTAGCACCAGCCCAGAGACATTGATGTGGTCATCCTGTGTCCAGGAATACCTAGGATAAAACATATGAAGGCTACTTAATTGAAGGTCATCTAAATCCTATATTCCAATATAACCATTATTCATCACCTAAATGACAGTTGACTGTAATATCAAAGGAGATAGGTCAATTTTGCTGCTTTTTCAGGCTGTAATTGACTCACTGCTACATAAAAGGCTAAGAAGTCCAGACAACATATGGTTAATTCAAGGATGTGCTGGGAACTCATCAGAAACAGGACTAGTGTCAGAAGGGAAGAGAGAGATAATTCCTTAGTATCAGTATTTCAAATTCTGAAATTCCATTGGTCCAAACTCATTGGACATCCTTTCATTGTTGTTTGTCCTTTGATTTTATATTTCAGTTCACAATTCATAATTCCTTACCATTCTTTTCTAGTTACAGATTTGAACACATGGTATCTAACAGTTGTTTTATTTTAGACTGTCTGCTTTAAACAAATACATTCATATCTGTGATCATTACATGGGCAATTACGCCTACAACCCGAGTGTATGAGATGGACACACAAACATAATCATTCTTCAAACTTGAACTATATATGCAATATCCTTTCCATAATTATTACTTTGATGTATATTAACATATGGAATAACCAAGATCAGTTACCCAAGGAGAAAAAAAACAATTCAGTCTAGCTAGAGATAGTGTACACATGGTGATGACAAGCCTTGTTTAAGCTCTCAGCTTCTTTTGTTTTCCAGAGAAAGTGTAATAAAAAAATTCATATGAAGTGGACTTAGCTTATGGGTAATGGGATATTAATGCATGAAATATTTGGAACAAAAAGTCTTGCATTTTTGTATTTATATCATAATGAAGAATAGAGACTATATTATAGATTTACACTGTATTAAAAGGAATCAAGCATATCAAAACTCAACCATTGTGTCTTGAGTATATTCTATGTCTTATATTACTGCCAGGGTATAATTGCTAGTTTTTGTTTTGTAATAGCAATCCCAGTACTCATTGAGAAAGCAGGATTTTATTTTAATGGCTTTCTATGGCACTTTCTCACCATATGAAGAAAATATTGGACATGTTCAAGACATAAAACATAGATATTTGGCTCTGTTGTTCTCTTTAAGGTTTTTTAAAGTAACACATGAAGACACAAGATAGAAAAATGTAGGGCAAGATAGAAAAATGTGGGATCAAGATAGAAGAATGGAACCACATCTCTATGGAGGGAAGTGTGTAGTAGGGTGCCCCAGGGCTCTGTTCTGGGCCCAATGCTCTTCAACATCTTCATCAACGATTTGGACGACGGGATAGATGGGGAACTCATCAAATTTGCAGACGACACCAAGCTGGCAGGAATAGCCAATACTCCAGAAGACAGGCTTAAGATACAGAAGGATCTGGACAGACTTGAACACTGGGCACTATCTAACAAAATGATATTCAATGGTGAAAAAAACAAGGTTCTACATTTAGGCAAGAAAAACCAAATGTGCAGGTATAGTATAGGGGATACCTTGCTCGATAGTAGTAACTGTGAGAGGGATCTCGGAGTCCTAGTGAACAATCACCTAAATATGAGCCAGCAGTGTGCTGCAGTTGCCAAAAAGGCCAACACAGTGCTAGGCTGCATTAACAGAGGGATAGAATCAAGATCATGTGAAGTGTTAATACCACTTTACAATGCCTTGGTAAGGCCACACTTGGAATACTGCATCCAGTTTTGGTCACCATGATGTAAAAAAGATGTTGAGACTCTAGAAAGAGTACAGAGAAGAGCAACAAAGATGATTAGGGGACTGGAGGCTAAAGCATATAAGGAACGGCTGCTGGAATTGGATATGTCTAGTTTAACGAAGAGAAGGACAAGGGAGAACATGATAGAAGTGTTCCAATATTTCAGGGGCTGCCACAAAGAAGAGGGAGTCAAACTATTTTCCAAAGCCCCTGAAGGCAGGACAAGAAGCAACAGATGGAAACTAATCAAAGAGAGAAGCAACCTAGAACTAAGGAGAAACTTCCTGACAGTTAGAACAATTAACCAGTGGAACAACCTGCCTCCAGAAGGGGTAATTGCTCCAACACTGGAAGTTTTTAAGAAGAGACTGGACAGCCATTTGTCCAAAATGGTATAGGGTTTCCTGCCTGAGCAGAAGGTTGGACTAGATGACCTCCAAGGTCCCTTCCAACTTTATTATTATTATTATTATTATTATTATTATTATTATTATTATTATTATTATTATTATTATTATTATTATTATTATTATTATTATTATTATTATTATTATTATTACTAAATTGTGCAAGAGATAAAAATCATACTAATGCTCCAACTTTTCATCTCAATGTTTTAGTGTTATGTGACAAGGTCTGAGAGTGAACTCTATTAAAAGGTCCAATCTGGGTCAGTCACCAGAACCGGAGGACATATATGCTTTGCAAAGATTGCTTGGAGGTGGGAGATACTTACTCTGCATGGATTGTCCCTGTGACGATGTGGGAAACTAACCATCAGATTGCAAGAACACAAGTGAGTGGTCAGACGAGGAGATTGGAACTCATTGGTAGCCTCACATACATTCAATTTCTCAGCTACTAAGATTATTGGCCAAGCAGGTACAAAGACAGCCAGGGAAATGATTTAAGCCTGGGAAATGGATGCCTTGTTAGTCAACAGTAATGCTGATTTACCACCAGCTTATCAGGTACTTGGCAGCACAAGGAAACAATAGCCAACAACAGCCAACAACTTAATAGCCAGCCATCAACATCCCAATCAACCAATAAGAAGCCACAACCAACTGGGTACCACATAAATACCATGCATAGAATAGACCAAAGCATTCTGGTAAAGAGAGTTTCCTTGAGGATGGGCTCCAGCATGAGTACAAAAGCTCAGAAGACTAACCTCTGGTCCCGGTGACTGATCCAGATTAGATCATGCAACATTATCCTGAGACATTAATATTTGCCTTCATTCGTGTATTTAAAGGTTTTCAGTGCAAATTGGACAAAGTTGCAGGTTATAAGATATTTACATTACAAGCAAAGACAAATATATCTTACCACATTATAAGGTCCAGGATAGAAATAGCTAGGACAAGCCAAATATGAGGAAATAAAGTGCAGGATATGATCATACAATTCCAATCACTATATAGTATAGCCTTCATTTCTTAAGAAAAGTTAATATTGACTTATTTTGCTACTGCTTTCATTCGTAGGAGGTTGGATAGATATGTTACGTACTACTAGAACACATGCATTAAGTAACCATTATCCATTTTCAGACAAGTAGCCATCATTTATACAATCTTACTTATTTAGGTGGACTCCTCAAAACCCATTTTATCAAAGGAGCTGTTGAATACAAAACTCTTCCTTAAATAATACTTACAGTTGATGAAAATTGCCTCCCTGTGCAAATCATACTTTTAGAAGGAAAGCTGTGGTGGAATGGAGGCAAAAACAGGAGAATCCGTAAATGCTTCCACAAATTCTCAGATATTTGACTTCTGCATTGTTCTCTTGTGTGTAGAAAAATGGTCTTTTGTTGTATCAATTTAACTATTTTTTTTTCTAGCATCTAGGAATGTTATTTTGTTCAGTGTATATTGAGAATGGAAACAGTTAGCAAAAGGGATACCATGGGATAATGATATATTAGAAATTGTGTTTATAGAGCAATATTTGGAATCTGGTTTCTTTGGTTTAAAAACTGAATTCAGCCTGGCAGTTTCCCCAGATCTGAAAGTTCAATTTGAAAATGAACACTAAAAATCCTGTACTACTTGCTACTGTTACTGAATAAGATATATCAATGAAGTATCTATATAAGGCACATTGAATATATTGATCAAGATGATAGTTACGAATCAGATTGCTTTTGATCTGTGTCTATCTTCAGTGAGCTCATTTTAACGTTTCATATTTGTACCAACAACTATTTATTTTTTGGCCTCAATTTATTGCAAGGTTTTTTTGGTTGTTTGCCTTCTTCAGGTTCTTAATCAAACATCCCGGCTTGAAATCCAGCTGCTGGAAAATTCCTTATCTACTTACAAGCTGGAGAAACAGTTGCTCCAACAGACCCATGAAATCTTGAAAATCCATGAGAAAAACAGGTGAGGATAAAATGAATGGTATAAACTTATAGTCTTCCATCTCCAAAGTGAGATGTTTGCTTCCAGAAAATGCTGGTTTTTCTCCAAGAGTATTCCATTATTTATATCATAACAAATCAATCCAAAAATTTCTGCAGCGGTTTGTGCATCTGCAGGGGTATCTCATCCAGAACAAGTACTGTCAAGGACATATTCTACTTTTGACTACCACCAAGTCAACTACCAAGAGAACATTTCCATAATCTTGTAAATTTCTTTCTTTGTGGAATTTCTTTATTTGGAGAAGCATTTGTCTATGTTAGTTGTCATCTGGGAGCTGTCCCCAGAAAACCATTTTGCTTCCACTGAATGACATTCTGAAACCTATTCAAAATCTGCTTGTTTTCCCAGGCTGGGGCCCCTATGGTTTTTGTGATATTGAATTAACCTTCTGGGCAGCACTGCTTCTTTATATATACATATATTTTTCTCTTTTAACTGTAGGCTGCCCAGTCATTAAGGAGGTGAACACCCTCCAAACTGAATGAATGAAGAATGAATGAATGAAATTTATCATGAAAAATGATGTAATCCAGACCAAACTGTATTACTCTACTTTAATAAGAGGTAGGGATACATACATATATATTCAAAAAGGCACTTTGTTTCTATAAAGATTTGTGTGAAGCATCTCCCAAAAGGGTCAAAGTGCCCCATTTCTAAATGAGGGAGCAACATAGTCACAGAACCTTTCTCTGCTCACCTAAAGTAGATACTATTCACCTAAGAACATGCACAACTGCTTTGTGGAGGTGGGGTCACTTACCCCAAGGAATATTTTCCATACCAAAGTAGAATAAGGTTCCTCTGAAAAGTGAAGCATTTGGGTGGTGATTGTGTAGGGAATATATACGTGTGTGTGTGTGTGTGTGTGTGTGTGTATACATATGTATGTATATACTGTATATCCTAGAAAAAATACATCCTTGTAAACTGCAAGTTGAATTACTTAATTGATAATTCTATGGAGATTGCAACAGAAATACGCTTCTATTTTTTATTTACATGATAGGGAGAGCATACAAATCATGATTTTAAATTCATTGCAGTCCTTTATTCAGGAATGGCTATAGGAAACATCTACAGTTTCTTTTGTATAATTAAATGCTGTGTTTGTGTATGTGTATGTGCATGCAGAATTTCTCCCTAAGGGCATATGAAAGCTCAGGGTGTGGGCACATGACTTATCTCTATATTTGTGATACAGTTTGTGTATACAGTATGTGGGGGTCTACTCAGGTGAGTGCTTGTGTACTGTCTGTTATTTATGTGTCACTTTCCATATGCTGGTTGCTGGCATAAGTCACAATTCAGAAGTTTTCCCCACCTCCCTCAGATTATTTTGGCCTTTTCCTTTTTCTGTCCTTCTTCAGTAAAAGGAAGTTGGCAAGCCCCTGTGCCACATCATAAAGATCTTTTAAAACTTATCTGAACTTGAAAAGTGAATTGCCTCATTCCACTGGCAATGCTGTCGAATAGCCTGAGACACAAATGGATAGAGGAAGCTAACTTCTCTGTTTCTGGGCTTGTGGTTTCATGCATTTTAATAATTGAAAGGAGGAAAGGCCTGTCTTTGGAGAAGGGTAATGAATTATTAAGATAAACAACCAATGATTATAGTGTCCATACATTCCTGAAAAATGACAGGGCTAACTTGTAAGCTAGTAGCCTCCTGCTGCTTTGGATTATCTCACCCACATTCCTCAGTCACTGGCTGTGTCATCTGAACTTAAGATGGTTGTAGGGCACTTGTCTCTCCTGGGTAGAGCATGTTGTTAGTATCTCAAAATTCTTAGTCAGTGGAGAGAAGTCTAAGTAACTTCAGCTAACATGGTCAAGAACCAACCAACTCAACCCTATATACTGCCTTCTTCTCCATTATCTGTGTATCATTTTTTAATGTATCCTTTTTATTAGAATGGTTGGAAATTAATAGCATTTTTCTTCCTTTTTTTAAAGTGGTAACCCTTCAAAAGCCATAGTGTAAAACTTACAATATACCCTGGTTAAAAAGTTTAGAACTTTTGTTAAAAAAAAAAAAGGCAAGGTCTCTGAATAAGGCAGACAAAAATCTAAGTCTGATCTTCCTTTTTTTGCCTCACATTTTGAAACACTAGAGATCATCAAGATCATCACTACATTTAAAAAAAAACCTAAAATCTGATTAGGAAGGGATAGCCTTCAAATAATTAGGATGAAAGAATGCTCAGGCAGAAGATATTTGTAGCATGTAAGTATAATGTTCTGCCTCCTTCCTTAACATCTTTCATGTTAAAATATTGTAGAAAATGGGAGACGTTATATGCTGGATGTTGTTTAAAAAGTAAACATTCCTACTATTACAAATCTCTGCCATATTTATTATATCAATTTACAGTACATCATAAAACAAGACATTCTGCTGGAAAACTCCACAACGAATAAATTGCCATTTTTAATTAACTTAAGGTTTGATATGAACAACTTTTCACTATACCTTGTTCACCTTTGGTTTAGCATATGGTATGAACATATTCAATTATGGTTTATTTGATCATTCATGCCTGGATAAACCATGATAATGCGCTGAATGAATCCAGTCATACTATGCCATAAAAATTGAAGGCAAATTATGTGTTTTAAAGATCAATGTTAAATTGGGCATGTTAGACTTATGAGCTTCTGCTTTGCAGCTAGATTTGTACTTATCAGAAAATATCTAGCCACTACTTGGACCTTTAAACCTGATCTTACATTTTGGAGGGAATGAAATGAAACAGAACAGAATGGAACAGAACAGAATATTTTTGATTCATATAGCTAGTTAGTCCAGGATATTCAATGTTAAACAATATGTTTTTATAAAAAATTGAGTTTAAGTAGAAACTCATTACCATATGATTGAATAACAAGATATAAAAGTAGTGGTTTTATTAGTGGTTCATTAATAGCTACTGTCAGTGCTTTTTTTCTAAAAAAAAAAAAAAAGGGGTGCCGGAACTCACACATGTCATACAACCTGCCTTGCATACCCTACAAGGTTCCATCCAAAAAAGGTGCTTGAACTCCGTTCTGGGCATTCTATGAGAAAAAAAGCCCTGGCTACTGTTAGGTATTACACCATGGACTTGACAACTATACTGGTTTCTGACAGGAGCATCTCTCTTTCAGTTTCAATGTGGTTTTTATTTTTCCAATAACATAGGAATCTATATTTCTGTAGAAAGCAGAATATTAAATACTGGTATTAAATCTGTAACGAAGATAAAAAAGCCATATTATAACTGTACAAAAGAGAGATATAACCCCTCTTCCCTCGTTATTACTATAACTTTGTGCTATATGTAGTTGATAGCTGTTAATATATTCCTTTAGTAAGATCATACAATCTACATCTGTTAAAATGTTCAAAGTATTTATTTAGTTTCATTGTAATATTTTTTAAAAAAAAAATTACATCCAGTATCTTTAGCAGATTTGTGGATTCCTTGGTCTCTTTTGCTCTCTCTAATATACATACCTATAAACATATATAACACCGAAAGTCTATGATAGTCAATGAACAAACAACATGTGGATGCTATTATATCCCCAGACTCAGTTGAATGACTCGTGTTTAAGGCATTTTGCCACAGAACTGTTCTCCAAAAGAAAAACAATAAGAAGACCCTTGAGATGTATGTGAATAAGTGGAGAGTGAGGGGATCTCAAATTAAATCTTAAATAACACATAGATCTCTGGCTGGTTAGTGTGTGGATATAACATTATTTTTGGCCCACAGATGCAAAAGAGCAGTCAGCAGAGGGGAGATACTTACAACTTTTTAACCAGAACAGGAAGATTTTATTACTTAAATTTCCAACCAGGGCCAAATGGAAAGTTGGCATGGGGAAGGTTCTTATGACCCCAAGTTTTTATGCAGATATTGGGCAACTGCTAGAAATGCATCACCACAGCCAATAGTGAAATCCTGGAGCCATGTTATGAAGGCTTTTTTGTTCTTAGTCACCTCTGTGATCAGGTGAGTAGAAATAAAGCTGATGCTTACTGGATGTAAGCCCAAATGCAAGAGGAATCTCATGGCACTGATCTTAAAAGTACTATTCATAGAGCTATATTCGTCTCCAACTTTTGTCAAATCTGCCCTGGAGAAGAAGGAGTGTATGAACTTTCCTTCCTAGTCTCCCAGCTGCAATTCCTTTTTCTATACTTGGCTCAATAATAGTCTCTAACCACAGGAAGAAGGAAGACCTGATATTTTAAGCTTTTATTCAGTGCTTAGGCAAGCAGGACAGAAAAGAAACATGGATTTACACAGGAAAATGTCTTTTTCGAGCGGAAGAAAAATCGTAGGCATCTATATATTTAGAAATGAGGTTTCAGCTCATAATTTGCCTATCTCAGCTGTTCTTCTATACTAACTAAGGTCTTCTCTCCCAGCAATGTTACAGGTCCCCTACCTCACCTGACATTAGTAGCAAAAACAGACATTGTTCAAAGAGATGTTTATAGGCCCTGTCTCCTTTCTCTCTCCCTTGCAAACTGCCAGGCAAACTTAAAGAATAAAGTAGATGATAAATTAAATAGCAATGTTCAGTAAGCAAACAAAATCCCGTAAAGAGTTTCAAGTACAATGAAGATGTTTCCAAGAAAGATCAGTGAGGAGACTAGTGCTCTGAATTTCTCAGGAGAGAGATTGAAAGATTATCCACAAATTCTCTAAAAGTAGCTCCTCACAAGGAGATCAAAAAGCCTTGCAAGAGTTGAGTAGATGACATCTTTGCTCTCAGCAATGGTGGAGATAAAACCAGGCAAACTCATTTTCTAATAATTATTTTTGAATGTTCAATTTAATCAGTTAGTGGATATTAGAGACATTCAAACAGCAAGCTTAATTTGACATCTGGTGAGTTTTACTTTCTTTGGATTTAAGAAATCTTAAATAAAGTCTCAAAAATTTACAAGTTAAATTTAATTACACAAGTAAGTTTCCCATTAATGGATAAAAGTGAAGAAGGAAGTGGATGATGGGAAAAGGAAAATATTGTGTTTTATGATATATGTATAATATTGTATTATACATATATCATGAAACACAATATTTTCCTTTTCCCATCATCCACTTCCTTCTTCGCTGTTATTATTTATTAGATTTATGTGGTAATATTTCTCAAAAATGTGAAATTACTGCTAACAAAGAGCTGACACTCTTTAAAAATTATGAATCAGATTAAATCTTTCAGCATTCTATATCATAAAGAAAGAAGGCAAAAGGTTTAAAACAAAATACAATAAAACGTTAAATTGAATTATATGAAGGACTACTTTGAGTTTTATTTTTAAAGGAAGTTCCTCTTTTGAAAATACATACACTAGCTTCATGAAAAAAATGTTGGCTGGGTGAAATATAAAGTTGGTGTCACTTCTAATTTTCTCTTTGGAAGAACTTTTGTATATTTTACTTTGATTACCTCTTTCAAATCATTTTTCATTTCCATAGTCTCTAAAGACATTATGTACCTCATATAACCTTACATTTGGAGAGCATTGAGGATGCTATCATTCTTCTGACATTATATAAAAAAACTAAATCGTTTTAGTGAAATAAGTTTTTCTTAAGTTAAAATACCTTCAACCCTTAATATATTTGTGTGTGTAGATAAAGAGAAAATATTCTCCGAGGGACTTGGCTATAGTTCTCATATATGAAGAGAAATGAAATCTTATATCATATGACCATATTTTCCATAGCTTCCACTTTTGTAGTTTCATTTTAAAATTGTCATCTTAATAAAATGTGTGCAGAGGTTGCATTTTGTTTTATTTTTGCTTTTAATTTTCCGTATGACTATTGCCATTCTAGTCATCTTTATTCTTTGCCTGGATATTAGAATCCATAATTGCACTGCTAAGTGTCAGGTTATGGCCAAAGCAGAACAGCAGAATGGAGCAGTTAATGGAGAATATCCAGAAATAGGTCTGGAGTGTATTGTTCACTGGGTTTTTGGATGCTAGGGGTACCAGTGGGGAGGAGGTGGGAAAGAGACTAGCCTCTTCCTTTTTATGTATGATGTCTTGATATTTTTTGAGCGCTCTTACCCTTCAGACACTCTAGTTTCAAATCTTTTTCATTTGAAATTCCCTCCATTTTTATGAGGCTCATACAAAAGTTTAATAAGTTTGTTTTAGGACACTTTTGCTTAAAAACAATTACTAATCTGAGATATTATGAAGTTGAATAAAATCATGAATAGGGTAAGTAAAATATACAGGGATTTTTTTTCCTTTCTCTTTCAAAACACAACAAACCAGGAATTGTCCACTGAAGGTGGTAGGATAGAGATTTAGAACCAAAGAAAAAACAAAAAGGGACAAGAATGAAAACAAGTAGGGATCTGTGTTGCTGTATTTGGAAATGTTATGGACTGAAGTATCCTGGACTTACATCTGTTAGTACAACTCTAGTAGCAGCACCTGCCAAAATTATATTTTCATAAGTATTAGGGAAAATATTTTTAATGCCAGTTATTTTAATTTGTGAACAGCTTAAAGTTTTTTTGTCTGCTCTGGCTGAGTTTTAATTATTATGACTCGTTAAATTTATATGCCTTATAATTCCCAATGACTTGGGGGAACTTTATCTCTTTTAGTTATATAGCATGCTGTTGTCCTTTTATATTATAATAATAATAATAGTAGTAGTAGTAGTAGTAGTAGTAGTAGTAGTAGTAGTAGTAGTAGTAGTAGTAAAGTTGGAAGGGACCTTGGAGGTCATCTAGTCCAACTCCCTGCTCAGGCAGGAAACCCTACACCATTTCGGACAAATGGTTGTCCAGTCTCTTCTTTAAAACTTCCAGTGTTGGAGCATTCACTGCTTCTGGAGGCAGGTTATTCCACTGGTTAATTGTTCTAACTGTCAGGAAGTTTCTCCTTAGTTCTAGGTTGCTTGTTTCCTTGATTAGTTTCCACCCATTGTTTCTTGTCCTGTCTTTAGGCGCTTTGGAAAATAGCTTGACTCTCTCTTCTTTGTGGCAGCCCCTGAGATATTAGAACACTGCTATGATGTCCCCACTCATCCTTCTCTTCATTAAACTAGACATACCCAATTCCAGCTGCTGTTCCTTATAGGTTTGTTTTATTGTTGAGCTGTCCTGGATACAATATTTGTGATTGAATCATGATCTACATACACATAATTAAATAATCTTCTGCAGTCTGTTTCCTTCTCTTTATCTGTATCTGCATATGTGTGCGTGTTTTGTGTGTAGGAATAGAATCGGTCTTTTGCAAAGCCAGATTTTTGAAGATAGGTGATAGGTCATCTGTACTTAACCACTCTCCTAGGTTGTGAATATGTCCGGGTGGCATAAGGTTCAGGAAAGTTAAGTTAGACACAAAGAGATCTTGATCCATTCCACATACATAATCCATATGCATAATCTCCAATCTCATTCATGCTAAAACAAACATGTGGCACTGAACTGTGTTTTTTCCCCAGTCTATTGGAACACAAGATTCTTGAAATGGAAGAAAGGCATAAAGAGGAACTAGATACACTAAAAGAAGAAAAAGAGAACTTGCAAGTTTTGGTATCTCGTCAAAGCTACATTATCACAGAACTTGAGAGGCAACTAAGTAAAGCAACAACCAATAACAGCATTATGCAGAAGCAACAACTTGAACTCATGGACACAGTCCACAGCCTGGTCAGCATTTGTTCTAAAGATGGAGGTAAGATGGTATCAGTTTGAAAAATAAACAGGAATAAATTGATTGAATATATTTAGTGCAATGAATGACTTTATTCATTCCAGTATACAATTTCCCAAACTAGTTAATGGAAGAAGAAGGAAGGGACAATTGTGCTTTCCCCTGAATTTACATAACTAATACCAATGGGCTGTGAGGATTGATATTGATGATTGTAGACCAGCAATGTTGGGAGTAGGCATATAAGTTCCCCTTCCAGTCTAAGAGCTAAAACATTTTATTTGGTTTCCTTAAGAGTATAAAATCCTTTGATCTGACTACATTAAAGTGATGCATTTTGGAGTGGAAGGAGAAGAAGCCATTGCTAATGGTCTGGACTGGTCTGGTAGTATGAAAAGAGAACATTGGGTATCAGGCGCTAAAACCAGGAAAATATTGAGATCTTATTAAGCAGATTTATTGTTTCTCATCTATAGACAGAAACCTTGCCAAATTAAAGCAGACTAGCTTGCATTAAAAACACAAACAATGAGAACTATTAAAGAGCAGTAATCTTCTTCCTCTTGCTCTCACATAAATTATCTAGACTGCATTGTCTCTTGCTGCTCTGGAATGCACTGCTTCCCTCCTAGGAACCAAGACAATTTTCTATCATATTGGGTGAGGCTTGCTGGTTCTTAAGAAATTTTTATCAATGAATTCTGATAATTTTCAGAAGATTTTTCTTTGCCAGACTTCGGTTGAACATTGAAGTTTGACTCTTACCATATTGCAGATTGTACGGATCATGTGGTCCTTAAACTTTTGCTCATCTGTATTCTTATTCTGGTAGTCATTTGAGAAATCGATCCAGTCTACTCAGACCAGTGTGGGCAATCAGTAGAGGTCCTGATGTTGTTTGAAAGAAAAGTGGCAGCAACTGTAGCTAGCCTGGCCCACACTTTTATCCCTGGCCCACACTTTATTAAAGTGCTGCACCCTTCCAGAGTCAATTGGATTGTGCCTGTTGGTATCTCCCAGACCTAAACACCACTTTTGTTTTGTTTTATATTTTTAAACTGTGGTTAAGTTGAATTTAACAATATTATCTCATTAGAATTTTAAAATAATATCTTTTATAAACTTGATTATTCTATATTACTAAAATGGGTGAAGGAAGAATATATCATTTTGAAGCTGAGAAAATATCCGTCTTATCCTAATTTCCTTCCCAAAGTATTTGAGATGAGTCAGCAGTAGTATTTTTTCACATCACATAACATATTTATTTGATCAATGATCAGAACAATAAAAGAATTGGACAACAAAATTGCATTACGATAATATAGCATAGTAAACTTTTTAAACTTTGTGTAAAATTCTAATAACATACTAGAAAACAAAACTACCATGGGCATAATATTTATTCTTTGTTACAGCAAATTTAATTCTGTAGTAATTTGTTTAGATACTTTAATAGCTGTGACACCATATTTAGTTCCATTAAATATGATGTTAGGCTTAGGCTAATAAGAGGAAAGCAAGATAAAACTTATCTGATTTTCCTGTCTTGCATTACAAGGGACAGATTGGAGATTGAGGGATACTTTGATAATATGCACAGTGCACAAAACATGTTGGGTGGTTTTTATCAAGTTTGAATTGTGGTGATAGGTTCTTCTGGAAAAAGGAATTTTAGCTAATCCACCACTGAGAACTGCTGTAGGTAAAACATCATGACTGACTCTAAAAAAGGATTGCTGCTGAGTATGGGATATAAGTGTGGTTAAAAATCTACATGATTTCCATCTAGGGTATTTTAAATGCTCCTTGATATGATTTAAGCTAAGTTCATTCTATTGTTTAGCATCAAATAATCTGGTTTTGACAATTTGACAGGTTATTTTATATTCTAAAGACAAGAGCAGGTCAAGAGAGAGGCCGAAAAGGCATATTTTTTTGAGGACTAATAGGTACCAAGAGGTTTGAAACTGATCTGTCAACATTAAAAGGATTAATCCTGCTGGGGGGAAATGGCATTTGAGCCAAAAATTAAATATAAACAGCCATGCCTTTACCTCTACTTTCAGTGATTTTTCCTACCCAAGGAAAACATTGGATATACATTTTTATCCATGGAAAATTGATCACATAAACCTGGTTTGGACCATTTCTGGAGTTTTATAATAAGGGAATTGGCCTAAATGTGTTCCATAAAACATCTGGATTATAAATTTTGCCTCAAATAACTGAAATGCAGCAGGAATATGTTCCTTACCTTGGGCATGAAAGAAACACTAGATTGTTCCTGAACTCTTCAGAATTAATTGTTTCATGCAATCTATATGACTTTTCCAAAAACCAATAGCAGGTAGGACAATCACTAAATATTTCAAACTCGTTAAGTTGTTATATTTCACTTCCTGAAATAGTCTGCATATGTTTTTTAAGGTTTTTTTTTTAGCAAAGTTTCATTTTCTGCTAATTAATTGCCTTTGGTTTTTTTTATAAGTGTTGAGGTTGTTCTGAGTCTACTCATGTCTCCTTTTGTTGTTCACGTAGTGCTTTTGGACTATATAAGATATATGATCCATCTCTGAAGTCCATAAATGAAGATACAGACTCAAATTTTCCAAGAGTCATTGTTATGTTAATCTAGTTCATATCCAAATCATGCTTATTAGCTTCCACTTGTGGATGACAAGTTTTGAAATACTATTAGTAATAAATATCATATGATTAGATCTATATCCCTTATTCTTTGCAGACCAGAAACATTCATTCTATATTGTTATTCTACACCAATACTCAGGCTTTTTGTTGACTTTGCTTTGGGGTTTCAGACAATCTGGAACCCTATGTCAGTCAATAATAAATATGATATCATCAGGTGGTCAAAAACATTTAGTTATGGAGAATTGAAATCCTCATATAATTTTGAACAAGGGTGCTCCTGTTGACCACATTTAGCCAATGCACAGTAGGAAGTTATTCAACTTTTTAGCAAGGGAAAGGTTGAAAAAAGAGATGAATAAAGTTTTGTTTATGGTTGGGCCTGGTTAGGGATTTAGCAATAGCTATGTTATGTTATGACTGAATAATAGAGTGGGAATGGCTACAACATACTTTCTCTTTAAAAATAGTTATAACAATGTGAAACAGATATAACACAAATGTAATTTTATAACATGAATATAATTCAGTTCTTACTATATAGCACTGACTTGAGAAAAGATCTTTATAAATAGCTTCATTGAATTTAAATTATCTAATTGACATTCATTGGGTATAAATATGTATATTACAGAGTAACTCTAGGCAAGATATATATGCATAATATTTTACAGTGCAGAAAGGTTATCATATGTTTTGTAGTAAGATATTATATTTTCTTAACTTATCAAATATTTTTCAACCCATTATTCTTATTCCAACTTATTTCAGCTTACTTTTCTGTTTTCTCTTCTTGAGTAAGCTGTATCAAATAATGTATATATTTCCCCAATTTTCATAAGTAGAATACATGTTTTCAGTTGGATAAACATTACCAATTCTTTAACTTAATTTAATCTTTGCTATATTCTATTGCAATGACTGCTAATATAACATCAACGTCTTGTCTCTTCAACTCAAATAGCTATCACAATTTTAGTGACAGTTAAATAATTTATATGATATGCTATACCACACTGTTACATACAGCTTAGACGTAGGAGAAGGAAAAGTAGAGCCTGGGGGCGGAATTAAGAGAGGAATCAGCCTGGAGTCATTACAATCCCACAAGCATTCCAAGTCCATTGAAATTAATTCTTATCTAGTGCCAACTTAGTGTTGAATGTTAGTTGACTAGAATCTTATGTATAGCAATAAGCAATAAATCAGCTTAATTGGAACATAATAATAATAATAATAATAATAATAATAATAGTAATAGTAATAATGTTGGAAGGGACTTTGGAGGTCATCTAGTCCAACTCACTGCTCAAGCAGGAAACCCTATACCATTTCGGACAAATGGTTGTCCAGTCTCTTCTTAAAAACTTCCAGTGTTGGAGCATTCACAGCTTCTGGAGGCAGGTTGTTCCACTGGTTAACTGTTCTAACTGTCAGAAAGTTTCTCCTTAGTTCTAGGTTGCTTCTCTCCTTGATTAGTTTCCATCCATTGCTTCTTGTCCTGCCTTCAGGCGCTTTGGAGAATAGCTTGACTCCCTCTTCTTTGTGGCAGCCCCTGAGATATTGGAACACTGCTATCATGTGCCCCCTCGTCCTTCTCTTCATTAAACTAGACATACCCAATTCCAGCAACCGTTCCTTATACATTTTAGCCTCCAGGCCCCTAATCATCTTTGTTGTTCTTCTCTTTACTCTTTCTAGAGTCTCAACATCTTTTTTACATCATGGTGACCAAAACTGGATGCAGTATTGCAAGTGTGACCTTACCAAGGCATTGTAAAGTGGTATTAATACTCCATGTGATCTTGATTCTATTCCTCTGTTAATACAGCCCAGCACTGTGTTGGCTTTTTTGGCAGCTGCAGCACACTGCTGGCTCATATTTAAGTGATTGTCCACTAGGACTCCGAGATCCCTCTCACAGTTACTACTTTTGAGCAAGGTACATCCTATACTATACCTGTACATTTGGCTTTTCTTGCCTAAATGTAGAACCTTATATTTTTCACCATTGAATTTCATTTTGTTAGATAGCGCACAGTGTTCAAGTCTGTCCAGGACCTCCTGTATCTTAAGCCTGTCTTCTTAAGCCTGTTGGCTATTCCTGTCAGCTTGATGTCATCCGCAAATTTGATGAGTTTCCCATCTATTCCCTTGTTGAAATCATTGATGAAGATGTTGAAGAGCACTGGGCCCAGAACAGAGCCCTGTTAGCACCTCACTACACACTTCCCTCCATGTAGATGCAGTTCCATTGAAGACCACATGCTGAGTATGGCCAGTCAGCCATCTACGAATCCATCTGGTGGTGATGCTGTCTAACCCATATTTTTCTATCTTATCGATTAGTAGGTTGTGATCTACTTTATCAAATGCCTTACTGAAGTCCAAGTAAATTATATCTACAGCATATCTCTGATCCACTAATTTTGTCACTTGGTCAAAGAATGCAATAAGGTTTGTCTGGCATGATCTGTTTTTGACAAACCCATGTTGGCTTTTAGTAGTGATTTTGTTTGCCTCTAGGTGTTCGCTGATTCGTTGTTTGATTATCTTTTCCAGAATCTTCCTAGTTATTGAGGTCAGGCTGATAGGTCTGTAATTTCCTGGATCCGGTTTTTTCTCTTTTTTGAAGATGAGAACTACATCCGCTCTTTTCCAGTCCTCTGGTAGTTCCCCAGTGCTCCAAGATCTTTGAAAAATATAGTTCAGTGGTTCTGAGATCACATCTTCCAGTTCCTTGAGAACCTTGGGGTGTAATCCATCTGATCCTGGTGATTTGAACTTGTCTAGGTTAGACAGGTGCTCACTTACCATTTTCTTGCCTATCTTAACTTATGTTTCTATTCTGTTTTTTATGGCACTATTTTTGATAGGTTGGTCTGTTTTTTCCCTTTGTGTAAAGACAGATGCAAAAACCGAGTTAAATAGTTTTGCTTTCTTCCTATTGCTTGTCACCAACTTAATGCATGATCCTGGTTGTTTCCACCTGACATTAGACAATTTCATTCGAAGATGTTTCTTAGAATTTAATTGATGAAATGATTCTAAGAAATAATTATAATAATTGGACTTGATCAGCTACATCACTAACCTATATTCAATGGAAAATGAAATCATCTGCAAAGTAATAAGTAGAATGTCTACTGAGATTATTCAAACTCACGAAGAGACCAATTTATAATTATTCAATTTCCAAATTTATCTTCTTCAGATTAATTAAGTTCTATTCAGCATTTAACAATTTCTACATCAGGGGTGCCAAACTGCCAGCCCACGGGCCGTATGCGTCATGGCGAAACTACACCTACCCCATTGCTGGCAATGGAAAAAAAGTCACGATACATTGCAACATGTCATGTGACGTTGCAAGTTTGACACCCCTGCTCTACATCACAGTTTTGCTCACTTCGTAGTTTTTCAAAATATCTTTAGATTACTGATTCCAAAATTACCAGTCAATTTTTCCAGCTAAGAATGCAGGAGTTCTAATAAAAATGCATCAGATACACACTGGAGAGAGCTGGTATACTTATGCCCTTCTTTGTTTTCATAGCCCTTCTGATGCCCTGCCTCAAACACTCCAAATGGCTATGAAATTAGATGGCTTTGAAACAATTCTGGGCAAAGCATGATGCTGATTATTACACCACTTTGAATGTGTAATTGGAATTTTCCATTTGATTATAGTCTAAGAAAACTACTGTGTCATAGGAATGCCTTTTGAATCAGAATCATCTGTAGTGGAAAAAACTGAAACAATGACTTGTAATTTTGTTTGAAGATTTTATGTCACTCTTGAGAAGCCAGAAGTTCCCAGCTATGTGAAAAGCATTTTGTGAAAATAAACTCAATCCAGAATAATTTTTTTGTGTACAGTGGCATCTGGGAAGGTGCATCTTTTGAGATTTATACAAAACTTAAAGAAGTCAGTAAGAACTCTGCAGCCATTTCTTCTATCCAACCAGTAGTCCATCTAGCCCAGTCGATGCTTACTGGTTCTACAGGGAGGCAGTTTTTCAGACTTCAGAAATCTTTACCTAGAGAGCCCTAGCATTGAACCTGGGACCATAAGATTACAAAGCACATGCTTTCTCAATGAGTTATGTTTTTTCCTTCCTAAATTTCCAATTAATGACTACAGTACTGTTTTCTATGAAAGGATATTCAGCATGGAGTCTAAGCTAAAGCTGCCTGTTGACCAGCAGACTTTTCCTTGGGAAATGCCTGCTGATGGGTGGTTGGTTAGGGCACAGCTGTGGAGCATTTGGCAAGCTGCATTGTAGTTCAATCCAGGTGCAGCAGGAGGAAAGAGACTTTTGGCATAGGAAGCCCTTTGACTTGGTTGAAAAAAATAAAAAAGTGGCTCCATCCTGAAGTAATTACAGATTGGCATTTTGCCAGCAAAGCAAACATCATTCTTTGTTCACATAGTCATACACACAGAGTGTGAAGTAGAGAGAAAGAAAAAGCATCCTTAAAGAACATCAATCGCTTGCAGCTCCGTTTCACGCCAGGTTTGGGGGAGAAAAAGGCACCTGTAAGAAAGCTTTTGTTCCACCACACTATGCTGAGAAACTCATTTAATATAAATACAAAAGGAACAGTGAGACCTTCATCAATCCTCCTCATCCCCGACTTAATGTCACCCTTCTTCACAGGGCTGTTATTTAAAAAATATCTTAAGAGGCAAGATTTGAGCAAGTAAACATTTTTTCATCCTGGAAAAATATTAACTGTAAAAAAAAATAAGTTTGGTTATTTTGTGTGGGTAAAGAAATTGGCCAGAAGTCATTCAAAAGAAGGCAGTTGTTGTAAGGACTGGCATATTCTTTCTCCAGGCTGGAGTCACACATGTACATTTCACATTATCTGGCAGCATGAGAGAAAACAGTGAATATTGGGTGATGGGTTTTAGCTGCTGGGAATGTATTAGACCTGTACCATAGGTAATATGAAAATGAAATATCAAAATTAAGGAAAGGCCTGGAAATTTCCACAAACTTTTTTTATATTGATTCTATATTGTAAAGGATAAAAAAAATAGGTTTGTTATCTGCAAAACAATATCTTCCATCAAGATATACTAGGCCAGGGGTCTTCAAACTTGGCCTTTTTATGACTTGTGGACTTCAATTTCCAGAATTTCTCAGCCAGGTATGCTGGCTGAGGAATTCTGGGAGTTGAAGTCCACAAGTCATAAAAGGGCCAAGTTTGAAGACCCCTGTATTAGGCAGTCAGAGAAAGCACTATGAAAAAAAGGTGACTTCTCAACTTTCCCCCTGACATAAAGTTGAAAGAGCATATGTAAGCAATGTAATCCTCATCCCTTTGTGTTAATAATATATTTAAGTTTCTTGATCTAGTTCTATACTGCATTGCAGTCAGTGAGAGTTTCAGATTAATTTAGATTCTTATGTAACCTTAAGTGCAGGTTTTGCAAGTACTAGCTGAGTTTGCACAGAATTTGTTTTTGATATGCATAAACTATAAAAATCATTTACAGTAGAAAGTTTGATTCATAATCAGTTAGAAGAAGGATATAATTGATAAACACAGGAGTTATAAGTTATATCAATTTTATCATTAGTGTATGTGTTTACTTAGAAGTAACTTCTGCTGAATTAACTGGGATTAATTTTCAAGGTGTAGCTTTTCTGTCCATGTCCCCCATGTGACGATTAATCCAGTATCTTCAGCCTGAGATGGTGGGATCCACAGGTGACGTCCCACAGGTTTGGAAGTAGCTCCAGGGTTTCTCCAAAGGTTGACTCCAATCTCTGCCACTGTAACGTGCAATTTAACAGAAGGCAGAAAATTTGAAATACATGTTAAATCATCAGATAAATTGTGTTTAGTATGCAACTCATTAACTTTGAAGTATGGCTTCTGGTATTTCACTTTAATACCTCAAATAATTCTCAACTTTAAAGTTTGCACACTCCAAGTCTAGTTTAAGTTTAAATATAGCTTTAAGACAATTAGCAGGCAAGTCACATTTTTGAGCTGCTCCTGCTTCCATGCCTGTCATTATAAAAATGGAACTGAGAAGTTTTTGTTCAGACTCTGCTATTGATTTCTACATCAAGTTGCTGTTGATGTCTAGAAGACTGCCAGAAAAGTAAACTGGCTAACCTTGTCGCTGGAAGGAATGCCACGATTGGTTGAAGATTTGCTGTGGGTTATTACTGAAGATGTCAATATCATATTTATTTTCTGTTTTGCAGTTTTGCTAAAGAATGCAAAAAGGGAAGAAGATAAGCCATTCAGAGACTGTGCAGATGCATACCAAGCTGGTTTTAATAGAAGCGGTGTCTACACAATTTATGTTACTAATATATCGGAACCTAAAAAGGTAAAGAAAAGTATGTGTTTCTTTTTAAATATTTAATCCATTCAAATAGATGTTGGGCAAAATTCAGGCAACTAGAATTGGCCTTTGGTAAACGCCACTCTGCTTTTCATTCCTGCTGCTACAGGAAATATGCAGGAATGACTTTCTCTGTAGTTCCTTTTTTTCAAAATCATGTCTTGGAGACCTGGAAAAATTGCAGGGGAATAACAGGTAGATTGGAACTACATGGATCTTGGATCTCTTGTGGAAAACTACTTGAAGATGATTCAAAAGTCACATGTATGGTTACTACAGTATAGAAAAATGCAGATCACCATCAGCCCTTTAGTGGCTCCCAAGATTGGAAGACTGTTTTATTTTTGTTTTTTTAAGATTTCTATTTGGGGAGTTTAAAAGTCGAGACTTAAGAGTTAAGCTACAAACTCCAAAAGATCCTAAAGGCACCCATTTTTTTCCCTTAAACTCCCAAAATGTCATATAAGATGCAGTGTTATAGTCACACAAATACAGAGAAGCTGGGTTAAGAAAATTTAGCTTTTCACCCTGTCTCAAGTTTTTTGGGGTAAATTTGGCTTTGTATTCCATCTATTCATCTTTTTGGCGGCAAAGAATTATCAAAAAATCCTATCATATATGTAGTTAAGTCCTTGTTTACATTAATCAAATGCTATATTGGAGGAAAAAACCTCCATGTTCAGGATTTGCTATAAGTTTCTGCACATTACAGTTCAGTTATGTACTTTGTTTCCTATACAGAAGAGTTTTCTATGTAAGAAAAAGCAAACAAACCATAAAGTGGACTAAAAGAAACTCTCTGGAGACTAGGATAAAGAATGATTTCTTCCAGACTTATTATTTTTTACTATTCCAGCAATCCAACCAATACTCATTGGACTGGAGTCTTACTATGATGTTAAGTGAAGCATGTAGAACAACTACTCATATAAAAACACTAAAATATTCAGTATAATTTGATTTTCAATAACCAAGAAGTTCTCTCTTTTAAAGGACTAGTATAAACTGCCCTATCAGTTCAGGGAGTCACAATACATCAGAATCCTTGTGTAGTACTGGTTCAAATTGTTCTCAGAAGAGCTGCTGATTCTTCACAAATGAAATACTTCAAGTCTTGTGTAAAGATGAGCACTGCATCTCATTACTATTCAATAAAATTGTTCCTTTTACAGGTTTCTGGGCAAATGTTTTTTTTTTATTTTTAAAAAAAGGGCACCTGAAACTTCACTTATAGGGAATCAACTTCTTAAAGCTACAATCTCTCTCCTCCCCCTTCAAGCTGGCAGGAAAGTTTGAAAAAAAGCAGAACTGCTTTAATGAAAACCTGCTTCTTTTGAACATGCAGGCAGCTGTGATGCAGAAATAAAAGGAGCAAGACTTGCATTGCATGATTCCATTCACCATCTTACCAATTTTGATCCCACCCTACACATGTTCCTGGTCCTGTGATTTTCCTTTCACAATGCCTGAAGTCCTTCGTCCAAATCATTTTGTAAGCATGTCCAGTTGAAAGAGTCAATCCATTGTCAAAACAGAAAAGGAGAATGATGTGAAATTCTGCCTGTTTCCTTATGTATCTCAATGTGTTTGTTCAGATTTCAACTTCAAAACATGCTAAAAGGTGTTTAATGGCTGACTGCCTTGACCTTGTCTGGGACATGAGCCAGTTAAGGATATTTGTTGGCTTGAAGTATGGAAAGCTAATATTTATAATCACCCTGCCACTCCTGTTACTGTGGCAGGTGTTGCTATCCAATCCATTGCTATGGAGATGACCAGACCACACAATGAATAATTTAGTGTTGTAAATCTCACTGTCATTGTGCATTTTTTCTTTTTGCTTTTTTGCAATACCTACATTACTCAAAATGCAAAAACTTTAAACTTATGTAGGAAAGGATTTTTTTAAAAAAAATTAATTCAAGAAATAATCTGTATGCCTTCTATTCCACTTTGCCATCCCAGTTTGTCATAAAAAAGACAAATACACAAAATGCAATGCATATTTCCCTTCTCATACCATTAAAACATATTTGTTTTACACAGCAAATAAAGATTTAATATTTGAAAAAAAATGTTCAAAAGACTGGCCTTTGTGTTCTGTTGAAGCTTGATAATGCACACATTACTTGAAAATGCCTGCTATAAATCCAAGACTAATGAAGCCACAGGCAGTAGATAAATGTTTGAGCTCAAATGCCATGACGGAAGGAAGCCCTGAGCCAAACTATTTTTCTCCCATTGGATTTTTGTCCTTTCTTTCTGAAATAAAGTTCACAGATTTGGAGCAATATACAATGCCTATCCTCTAAGACAATCAGCAGTCTTTGGCTGTGTGTGTAAGTATCAAAGACACACAATAGAATCAAAGTCATGTAATGGAAACAACCAAGCAACTGTGGTATGAACCATTCATCTTCAGGTGAAAGGCATCAAATGGATTGAGCAAAAGATATAATAGTTTGTTTTGAAGAAAAGCATTCAAAGGAACTGGTTAATGGCAACAATTACACTACCAGGAAATGCATAAGTTTGGTTCCCTTGTATGATCCTGCATGGAAATATTTGACTTTTGATGAATTGTTATCAGTTTTCAGATCTATTGTTAGCCCAACAGCAGAGTATGGTTTTTTTCTTACATGAGAACAATGAGATCGCTCTGGCTCTCATTTAGATTATAAGCATTCAAATGCATGCATCTTAAAGGAGCACTTCCTGAACCACTTATCTGGAAAATACACAGCAGAAAATGAAGCTTCATGGAATAGTAGGGATGTAGGGTGTGTGGAGGTGTTGGCCATGGTAGTGATGGTACTTAGTACCTATTTTTATACATGAATCAAAGTAAGAATAGAGCTGGAAGGGACCATGGAGGTCTTCTGGCCCAGCTTCCTGCTCAAGTAGGAGAGCCTACACCATTTCAGACAAGTGACTACCTAGCCTCTTCTTAAAAATCTCCAGTGATGGAGAGCCCACAATTTCTGAAGACAAGCTGTTCCACTGGTTAATTGTCAGGAAGTTTCTCTTTAATTCTAGAACAACCTAGGTTGTTCCTCTTTTTGATCAGTTTCCAGCCATTGTTTCTTGTCCTGCCTTTTGGTGCTTTGGTGAATAATGTAACCCCCTCTTCTTTGTGGCAGCCTCTCAAATACTGGAATACTGCTATTGTGTCACTCTTATTTCTTCTTTTCTTTAGACTAGCCAAACCCAATTCCTGCAGCCATTCTTCATATGTTTTAGTCTCCAGGCCTTTGATCATCTTAGTTGCTCTTCTCTGAAATTTTTCCAGAGTCTCAACATCTTTTTTGTAGTATGGCGACCAAAACTGGTTGCAGTATTCCAGGTGTGATCTTACTAGGGTTTTATAAAGTGGTACTAATGCTTCATGTTATCTTGATTCTATGCATCTGTTTATACAACCCAGGACTGTGTTAGCTTTTTTGTTTGCTGCTGCACACTGCTGGGTCATATTCAAGTGATTTTCCACTAGGACTCCAAGGTCCCTCTCACAGTTACTGTTTTTTGAGCCAGTATCTATACTTATATCTTTGAATTTTCTTTCCTAAATGTAAATGTACTCTAATGGATGCAACTTGGTCAGTTTTCTATTTTGGAAGACATATTGAATAGGTATCACCATGAAGCAAACACTGTTTCCAAAACTAGCATTTAATAATTTAATAATCATCTTCTAAGTCAATCTCACTTACTGTAGAATGTTCTTATATTAATACAATTGTGAAATAAACAAAGCATACATAATATAGCTAGAACCTTGTAATTAAGGAAGGGTCCCAGTTAGAGCACTAATTAAAATGAAAAAATATGCCACAAATGAAACATAGAAGAGCCACATCAAATCCATGAGATTTAAAACTTATATGTTAGAGGCAATCAAATTAGGTTACTGTACAAAACAAATCACATTTATTCTTTTTTCCCTGTGCATGTTAAACAGTTAAGTATTTTTATTTATCTGCAAGATTTTTATGACACCAGAGTTATAAGACTTTAGATGGCTTATAAAAATATAAAATCACAAACTACTGTATTATTAAAAGAATAAAAAGATCATATAAATGAAAAATAGTAATAAATCTAGCCAGTAACACATAGTAATAGCAACTTCGCCATGAATTATAATCCAAAAATTATCCAAAAGGATTGTTTCCTGAATGCTAACAGAAAAATAGACATACTTACATCAGCAGGACAAGCTGAGGTAAATATGGTGAATTTTTGGGTTTTCCCCTGCCTTAGCTTCATGAGGAAGAAGGATACACATTGTGCATAGGATGGTTAGATTCTACCTAAAACAGGATGTCTCAAAGATAACTAGGATCCAAGCCATGAAGGACTTTATAATTAATAACCAGATCTTGGAAATGTAATTAAAACATATGGATAATGACTGCAGAAATACAAGGAAAAAACCTTTCAGATAATCTCTCCTTTAGTCACTTATAACAAGGATTGTTGCAATTCACTGCCCTTGAAAATAATTCAGAATGCAGTGACACAGGAGTTCCCCTCCCCAGCTTCAAAAAAAACCCAGTGATATTGATTTTACGAGTGCTAGTGAAAATCTGAACATAAAGTGACTGATATTCATTGTTATTCATTGATCTTAGTTGCAATAGATTTTAACACTTTAAATGATTCACAAAATTAACTTATGAATTTTATTACTGCATAAAGTTTGATGGGCTATAATAATTACATAAACTAAGTGCATTATTCTGTTTTATTGAAAGATATAAGCTTGATGTCCGACTTCTTTTTTTTAGAGTTGAAAAGTGGGGGGACAGGAGTTATACATTAGCATTTTATTTATCTTACTACTAACTCTCTCTGAGGAATGGCTATTACTGACTGTAGGGAAAAGAGCAGGCTGGCTCAAGACAAGTCAGCATAGAGATGTTTATACATTTATGTTCTTATGTCCAGGTTTTTTGCAACATGGAGATTGCAGGAGGAGGCTGGACAGTCATACAACACCGAGAAGATGGGAGCCTAGATTTCCAAAAAAGTTGGAAAGAATACAAAATGGTAAGATGGAGACATTGTTTTATCATTATTCTTAATTTGAAGCAAAGCTGAACACTGTGTCAATAGCTTATACTGGGAACATGGCCATTAAACAATAAACCAGAAGTAACCATGCGGTTCAAGCTTATTATAGCCATCAAGACTCCTTTCTTGATTTGTTTTAATATGAATCATACTTCAGAAAGTTGCTTCATTTAGAAACTTTCTTCCATTCTTCCCCTGTGGATTTAGAGATGTATCTATTGCCTTTGTCCATGGTTTCCATTCTTCTTTTCCAGAGAATGTGTCACACTGAGTAATAACAAAAATGTTAACATTGGTTGAGATCCAAATTCCCCTGTGAGAAAATAGAAAACCCTTCCACCCAGGAATTGCAGGCCTCTGTGCTTCACAGGAGGCCTTCTACAGATCTCTTTGTCTCTGTGAGGAATGTTCAGAGGATGTGGGGAAAGGCAGTCATTTCCTTAAAATTTCTTATGAATAACGGACATAAACTTCCATGCCATTTTGAATTCTGGTGAATTATGAAGTGATAGCTGTACTTTGTGCACAGCTAAAATTGAATAGGGTTAGGACTAAAGAGTAAATTAAATAAATTTATGTGCGATACGGGGAAATTGGAATCCTCTGAGGGATATATATTTCTCCTAGTAATAATAGTCAGGAAGAACTGATATGTATCTTCTGGAGATGCTATATGGGTGTCACAACCCAAGAGGATTTCTGAAATTATTTAAGTTCAGGGCGAAGTTTAGGTTAAAAAAAGAAGAGTTGAGATTCAAACTAGCACCCTGGACAGTTCCAAATGGAATTCAAGGTGGAGACTCCTATCTAGATCACAGCTGGCTTAACTGCAGATGTTAAGTTTATTAGAGTTAATGTTTAACCATAGTTACTACTCCATTTTAGCTGGAGATTGAAGAGACCACTTTTATTTTAGCAATCTGTATCTCCAACAACATTGGAGAAACCATATTTCTACCATCAATTCTACACTGAAATTCTCTGGGTTTTTTTTTATATACTCTTATGAATGAAAAATTTATATAAAATTTTTATATACTCTCCCAGATCTCTCATGGTATTTCTAGAAACCTCTCCAATAATATAAGAGGGAAATTATTAAGTAGTAAGAAGTAAAAAAAATAGTCTTGTTTCTGCTTTATTTACTGCTTTGTCATAGCCTCAACTGCTATTTGAAATCTGAATCCCAGCATAACATTAAAAAGCAATTTAGGCTTAAAAGAAGTTGCATTCTGAACATGGCAGCTGAAATGTCTCCAATTCAGATGATGATGACCCAATAGACTTGATATATGGCAGTTTTATGGGAAAACAAGTGAACTTGGTAGGAATTTGGGGTAATTCCGTATCATGTTTTATTATTCTGAATCTATGGTTTGTTTCCTGGATGTAGTGAATAATATTACTTCTTTGTGTAATATGGGACAATCAACCAATCGTGGCATTCCTTCCAGTGACAAGGTTAGCCAGTTTACTTTTCCTGGCAGTCTCCTAGACATCAATAACTACTTGATGCAGAAATCAATAGTATAGTCTGAACAGAAGCTTCTCAGTTCCATTTCTATATGACAGGCCTGGAAGCAGAGCAGCTAAAAATGTGATTGCCTGTTAATTGTCTGGAGCTGCATATGATCCTAGCCCTGTTATTATCCATGATTTACTCTCCTACCTGGACTTGGGAGTGTATAGCCCGTACACAATGCAGATGTTCCTGAACACAATGCCATCTACTTCATTGTACTGTTTAATATATTCTGTTTCTGCCTGTATCTGTGTTGGATTGTCTTCCTCTTCACTATATTGAAGTGTGGGGTAACTAGCTCTTTCTCAATTAGTGTGGATGCAGGTCTTCTGTTAATCCATAATCTCTCATTATCATTCTAATCACTGTGCTATTCAGCCCTCTAGACATATATAAAATTTGTCTGACAAATTTTGTCAGGTCTTTTCCTGTGATGTATTGGACATCCAATCCAAGAAATAAATATGCAGGTAGTCCTCAACTTAGGACCATAATTGAGCTCAGGATTGTGGTTGTAAATTAGTATGGTCCTTTAACATGTCATCGTGTGATTTTACAATATTTTTTGTGGTTGTTGTTGAGTGAATGCCATGATCATTAAGCAAACCCATTATTCACAATGGGAGGTTTTTTTGCTGGTAACTGGGAAATGCAAGCCAATTGACTAGTACCCAAAATATTATTATGTTAACATTGGAGGGGGGGGGGAAGCCATCATACCTTGGAATCTGTATCATACATACCTTTTGTGGAGTCTAATTTTGGATGCTCTCGTAAGTCAAGAATTATCTGCATGCATGTCACAACAGGTGGAAGCCAGTCTTGCTTCATCCCAGAAGGCCTAAGCAGATTGGAGTGATCAGTACTTGGACATGAGACCACCAGGAAAATGATCTCGACTGGCTAGATTAAAGCATAAAAAACAAAATCCCTGCAAATCAATGGCAAACTGCTTTCACATTGCTGCCAAGAAAATGATATGGATATGTCTCTGTAATTGCCTGTAGCTGAGCTCAAATCAAGTTATTCTCTGTGTTTAACATCATGTAAGCTGAGATGCCTTCTAAAATCCTTCCCAGATGTGTATTTGATTGGAGTATCCTAATTCTAGTATTTTTATAACTACATCAGAATCAACAATAGTTGAGACCAGTTGCTAATCTGGGACTCTTATCTCTAATATGAACAAAGTAACTGGTCTCATTATATAGCAGCTGATGACACCTAGTCATCCATATCATTCTCAGAATTTAAGCAGGAATCCAATCACAATAGCAAGAGAAAATCTTACAGTTTATGCATTTATTAATCCAATTTATATAGCTGCCCATCTCACCCAAGGTAATGCTGGGTGGTGCACAATCATAGATAAACTGTGAGAATATAAAAATAGCAAATAGAAATAGAAAAGACCACAATAATAAATATCCTAAAATAATTGAAGGAAATAGAAATACCCCCCTCAACAATGAAGGCATCTAGCTAGATCTCAGATTCCATAATTTACACTGGATTTTTTAAAAAAAATATACTCCAGAAAAATCAGTAGCAAACTGTTTCTGCATTGTCCGTCTGTCTATCGATCATCCATCTATCATCTTTCTTTCTCTCTATTTTTATCACTCTCTTCCATTTATATGACCACCCATCTCACATGAAATTACTCTGGGCAGTGTACAACAATTAAATAAATCAATGAATAGATTAAAAATAATTTAAAACAGTCATTATTAATAGCAATAGCACTTAGACTTATATACCACTTCATAGTCTTTACAGTTCTCTCTAAGCCAGGGGTGTCAAACTGGTGGCCCACATGCCGGATGCATCATAGCAAAACCGTGCCTACCCCATTGCCGGCAACATCCACGTGACATTGAAAGTTTGACATCCCTGCTCTAAGCAGTTTACCAAGTCAGCATATTACCAGCAATCTGAGTTCTCATTTTACTGACTTTGGAAGGATGGAAGGCTGACTCTACCTTGAGCCAGTCAGAATTGAACTTTTGGCAGTGGGCAGACTTAGCATGCAAAAGTGCATTTTAACCACTGTGCTACCACTGGTCTTTAAAATATAATCTATCAGGTACAGGAGAGAGTAAATTAAGCACAATGACAGAACCATCTTAGAATATCCCTGGTCCTTGGAGAACTTAATATAAAACCAGGTCTTTAGGGACTTATGGAATATTAACATGCCTGTGTAATCACCAGGAATTAGTACTTTTAGCTGGCTTTACCTTCCTCAATTTCCCATTTATCATATGAGGGGAGAAGAATCATGCATAACTGTAAAAATTACAGTTCTCATCTAGTTCATGTTTCTTGTCTGGTTTACTTGGAGTCCCAATTGCCATTTTAATGAAGGACTACCTGTATATATGAAGTCCTTTAAGTTTTCAGAGCTATGCAGTTATTGTACAGCATTTCTGCTAATACTTACTATATCCATTTCTACTGTTGTTCCAAGTCTTTAAGTTAGTTAGCCATTTCAATGTAGCAAGTGACATATTTGCAAATGTTGATATTTGCTTAGATATATCAGGATGCCCTTTTATACAAAAAACCACCCCCAAATTTATTTCTGATTGAATTAACAAAAGAAAAAATTCAGAAGTAGAGGGCTGGATAAAGTATTCCCACTGTTGGCACTCAAATCTGGGAAGATGTTACTTTCCTTCCTGAATTAATTAAATTATGTGGCTTTTAGGCACTGAGTTTTCATTTAAGGAATAGTCTTAATTGTTCCGGTTTTATGATTTTTTCTGGAGTTTCATGTAGTTAACAAAGAATTATTGCAACACCCAGAAGTAAATCATGTCTCAGAAGATATAAAATGATAATTTTAAAATCTGCTTAAGGAAGCATCTTTAGCTTTACTTAATAATATTTTATTTATTTACCATTTTAGCAGTTAGTAATATTTAATATGAGAACCAGTCTCCCAGCCAGTCTTAGCTTCTCCATTATTTGTGATGGGTACCCCCACCCAGTAGTTGCACTCTGCTACTCATATGCTTTCAGAGAGAAAATGTCAGCTTGCAAAATCTCATTTCATTCACTGTGATTACCCACTCTTACTTCCCTTTACACTTTCATGCCTACCAGTTTATCAGGAAACTGAAAGGTTTTTTTTAAATCATCCTATTTGAAATACTCATATAGACAAGGCTAGCACAAGAGCATTATATGGAGATATATGTTCATCTTTCACTCTATGGATAGCTACAAAGAACCAACACTAGATGGAATCAAAGGAAGAGCTGGCACCAGGGTCTGATGAAAGCTGAGAAGTACGGAAATTGTTGAATAGACTGTGAATGGGTACAACAATATCCAGAGACACTCTGAACAAATGGGGCTATCCAGTGGCTTTTGCTCTTTGAGATTGTGGTGATATGCAGACAACAACACATATGTATACCTGCCCTTTGTGTCCTGATCAGTATATACTTAAGGACCTCATGGTCCTTATTAATGTTGCTATTTTCTTGGCAAGATCATTTTAATTGATATATATCTTGTATTTTATATTTTATATAAACTGTGATGCTTCTGACATGAATAAAAATAATAATCTCTACTCCCATTGATATTAGTGAAAGACAGACAGGAGGAATAGGAATTGTAATAGGTAGTAATAGTGATCAGCTATTTGGAGAGACTGATAATATTTATCAGCCACAAAACATCCTTTTCCTCCATGTTCAGAACTAGAATGAATGGCCTTGATGCAACAGCTGCAGTTTCTAAGATCAGAAACCATAATTCAGAGGCAGGGTAAGAATAGCTGTCACTCTTTTACTTTTTTTCCCCAGTTCATGTTGTCCCTTTTTCAATTTGTGATCTTTTTAAATGACATGAAAGAGAGGGAGAGGGAAATCTCTTCAATAATTGTAATTTTCCATGCAATTTGCCCAGCATGTATAATCCCAGCAAAGAGTTCTCTGTAATATAATGCAGTTTGGTGTCTTTTCGCCCAGCATGTGATTTTCTGGCTGCTGTTCCCTCATAAAGAGGGGTCCACAGGATATAATAATAATTTAAAAAGTCGAGATAGAGGCCTCAGCATTATATTTGAAGCTTTGACTGTTTTTAGATGTATCTCACACACATAATGAAATTTAAAAAGAAACAGGCAGAACTTTGATTGGACATTGTGACCATTACCTTATTGTTTTGGACTGTCATACACACATTCAATTATTTCCTCCTAATATAATGTGCCTTTTCTTTTGTTAGTTTGCATGCTTTACTGTATCACATATGTTTTCCAGGAGCAAATTACATCTTAAAAGCTACAGATAAATGGCATGTTCCTTGATTTATATTTCTGTATAAATTTATAGAATGTAAAATGGGCAAAGCTGCATTAAAATGCACATTGAACAAATCCTTTTCAGAAATGATTTATCAGAAATTTATCAGAATGCTCACATTTCTGATAAATTTACATTTATCAGAAATGTAAACACTGTAGTTCCTTTCTACTTACCTCTTACAGGGAACCTAAAGTAACCATGTACATTTGTGTTTAATTATTTTATAATTTGCTTTCTGCTACTGCATTTATAGTTTAATAACCTTCCTTAGCCCGAGCTTGCTCTGCTTAGAGCACATAGTCCTATCTAGAATCATATTCTCCCTCTGTAAATGTTGCTGGATAACATCTGTTTTGGAAATTGTGTTGACATGTGGTTATATATCTTTTGATTGCCTGCCCTTCAGCATTTTAACTGGACCACAGAAATGTGTTTTAAATCACCCCACATGATGGCCTCCCCTAATCAGAAAGGAGAAAAGAGTTGTACTTTGCAAAAAAAAAAAAAGTTAGCTGATTAATATGGTTATCCCTTTTCCATTACATTTGGTATAAACTTTGTTGGATTACTGATGAAATGCAAGGATCAGTTTACTACATTTAACTAGATCCAGGTCACAAGGCATCCCAAATCTGCCTCAAATCTTTATATTCTTGTATAGAATAAGAACAAATGTGTAGGTGTGTATCATTCTTTATTACTGATGCAGACATTACACTGTCAGAAAAGCTGGGACCTCTAAGAATTTGATGATTTATGAGGCATTTATCACTGTATTTAAATTCCATCTGACAACAATCTTGTTTCCAAGGTTATCTGCAAGAGGGGTAGGGGGGAGTGTCAAAATGATGGCTTTAATAGTATGATCAATGCCCTGCCCCCTTTTCTTTACATAATTATAATTTTTATTAAAACTTTTTATTAAAACTTTAAAGAGGAAATAAAAATTATTGCAAATTAATATGAAGTAAGGAAGAAAAAAGATAAAAGATAAAAGCAAAAAGTGCAAGAAAAAAAGTTGAAGAAAAATAGAAAAGAAAGAATATATATATATATATATATATATATATATATATATATATATATATATATATATATATATATATATATATATATATATATATATATATATATATATATATATATATATATATATATATATATATATATATATATATGTATGTATGTTATGTCTGGCCTCTCGCAGCTCATTAAAATCCACGTAAATATGTATTTAAGAGGTTTATTTAATACATTTCAAAAGGATTCATTTCAAAGCAAGCTGCTGGCATTATGTTGGCCTGAACGGCCAAATCAGATCTATTTACATTTAGATAAACAGGCTCTCCTCCTCCTACATCCCAATTAACTTACTCTTTCTTCATCACATTGTCCAAGATCTCATTATTCTTCGATAGGTTTTCAAAACACCAGAAAACTGAGTTCCAAAACACTGCCAAAGTTTTCAGCCCACTCCTTGATTAACGTTGCTCGTGACAAAAGCGTAGTCTTTCTTTCCCCTTCTAATATAGTGTCCGATACGTCACTTCCCCAATTACTTCCTTTTTCCAGTTAACTGACACCTTCGCTTATCAAACCTTCGGAACCTCGGATTAATCCATTTATCTTCTTGTTCTAAATCTGACTCATCATTTTGAGAATCTGATTCAGAATGCATACAAAGCTCTTCATTGTCTATCTCAGCTGCCGGGAGGGGAAACCACCCAGAGGGGCCTGGCTGCTGATCCTCGGCTGCCGGGAGGGGAAAACACCCAGAGGGGCCTGGCTGCTGATCCTCGGCTGCCGGGAGGGAAAAACACCCAGAGGGACCTGGCTGCTGATCCTCATCCTCTGATACTTCCCAAGCTGGTTCAGGGACACTCACAACAATATATATATATATATTCTTTCTTTTCTATTTTTCTTCAACCTTCACAGCAGTTGTATCTACAAATTTACTTTACCTCTCTAAACTCCTTATCCAGCACCCTAAAAAGTTACATCTCCTATTTAATATATAACAGAAGAAAAAAGTTACTCAATACATAGGAAGTTATCATGTTAATGTTAAATAACAGCATATAATATTAATTAAATATGTATGAGTTCAAACTGAATCTGAGGTTTTGGATTGTTTGTTTTGTCTGTGTTTTATCTACTTGTTTAACTTGGACCTGCTTACTTTGTGGAGTGTTAAGTTCAAAATGATAAATGTTGCCAAATGTCTGCTTTATATGAATCCTTCTGTTTTTGACTGCTGAAAAACAACAGAACAGAATAACAGAGTTGGAAGGGATCTTGAAAGTCTTCTAGTCCTCTAGTCCAATCCCCTGCTCAAGCAGGAGATCCTATACCATTTCAGACAAGTGATTGTCCAATGTCTTCTTAGAAGTCTCCAGTGATGGAGCACCCACAACTTTTGAATGCAAGCTGTTCCATGGGTTAATTATTCTCACTGTCAGGAAATTTCTCCTTAGTTCTATGTTGCTTCTCTCCTTGATTAGTTTCTGCCCATAGCTTCTTGTCTTGCCTTTTGGTAGTTTGGAAAATAGGTTGACCCCCACTTCTTTGTGGTAGCCCCTCAAATATTGGAACATTGCTATGATATCAACCCTAGTCCTTCATTTCACTAGACTAGACATACCCAATTTCTGCAACTGTTTGGCCTCCAGCCTCATAATCATCTTTGTTGCTCTTCTTTTCCAGAGAGTGCAGAATCAAAGTAGATTTCACTTGTGGCTTCCTTCTTTGTAGGACTAACTGTGCAGAGGTAACAAGGGGTTGGGCTAACAGTTGGCTGTAAGTTCTTGGAAAACTGACCCTCACACAACTGGGGCAGTAAAAGAATCCAATCAGTCAGTGCTATGTTGCAATGCAGGATTTTCTAGCTAGCTTGTCTTCTGATGCAAGGAAGATGAAACTATCAGCCAAATTATCTCCTCTATCTCTTCTTCTATTTCTTAAGGAAGTAATGTGCCTGAAGAAGTGAGTTAAGGTTTTTAGTCTATATTGTTTTTATTCTACAAGGCTTTTTATGATTAATATCTGTGTGTGTTTCCATATCTTTATTTTGGGCTATTTGACTGTGTGTTTCCTCCTCCTCCTCTATAATTTCTTTATAGTTACAGTTGGACTTATTTGAAATAACTTTTTAAAAGTGGGATATTAATGGTGAATTAAGGAATTAATGCCCCATAATATATCAACTGATCTTCCCCTCCAAAAAGCAGTTCTATCATTTCCATCTAAAGCTTGAGGGTTGTCTTACTTATTCTCAGAAGATAGGCTTTCCTGAAGTAGGGGTGAGAGGTTAGTGGTTTCATTCAATGGTTTTGAAACATATCCATAAGATATGCTATATCTGGTTTCAATTTCATTTTCTTTTCCATTAAAAACCTCAGAGCTTCCTATGAACATTATCAGAAAAATGAAGTAAGAGAGAGAACTGTTTCATGATACTGGAGGAACATGGTTCAAAAAGGATATCCTTACACATTTTGCCAGATTTAATAAAACACTTTTGTACCCTTCGTAGCATTTTCTTTCCATTGTTAACATCAACTCTGCAAAATGTTAGTCCTGACACTGCTGAAATAATGCTGGATTCTTTCTATTGGTGACCCATGTCCTTAGTTTTATTGTTGTTTGAGTTAATTTGATTCTGATTTTGTTAACAAGGAGATCCTTGATTGGCCCTAAACAGTTCCTGCAAAGCAGCTGAATCAAAGAATAGCCTTTCAGTTTACTATCTGGTTCTTATTTGCTTTAGATTGAAACTTCTATTACAACAATCATGGTTATGAGATATTATGTGATGTTGTGCTAGCAAGACAGCAATTTTTTTTCTTCTGTGATGAAGAAAAGAAATACAGTATATAAATATTAAATTTTCCTATGCTTTAATTCCTAAAAACACATCCAATGAGATATCTTTCTTCCAAGATATTTAGCATCTTTAACAGCATTGTCATTCCAATTCAACAATCAGGTACAAGATATAAGTTGAAATGAAGGATCGTACCAGACAATTCTTCTGTCATATTTCTAGGTATTTCTATCATTTATTTTTACATTTTTAAATAACATCCAGATCAAGGAGGTAAGCTGCAATTTGCTTTTTTAAAAATCATTGAGACTTGTTAGTTGTGATTGAATTACATCATTAATGTCTTAGGGACGAAAGCTTGCACCCTGGATACTGTATGATATTCTTTAATTATTGGGCAACAAATATATCTTTGAGAAAACATTTAAAAAGAAGATTAGTTAGGAAAAGGAATGTCTTCATCAGTAGCCCTTATTCCTTTTTCCCCCTAGCAATTACTTACAATGTCTGTATCTAACCAAGAGAGCAAAGAAAAGCATGGTCATTGTCATAATCTTCATCAAATTATCAAAACAGAATAGGCATATATTATAAATCAATAATTTAAGACATCAAGAACATTTTGCACATGTGTTTAGAAAGATTATTACATACTTATGAAAGTTGCTTTTCCCAAAAGTGACAGCAGCATCTGTCCTTCCATTTCCAATTACTGTTCTGTGGCTGGAATGATGTAAGTTGTAATACATGCAATAAGAACTAAGCAGAGTGAAGAAGGCTGTGAACATTTATTGTCGAATGAAAATTTCTATGGTGTATGTTGCACAAATATAAGCAAGGATGATGAAACTCACTTCTTCAGTTTTTTTTTCCTAGGGTTTTGGTAGTCCCTCTGGTGAATATTGGCTGGGCAATGAATTCATCTTTGCAATAACCACCAGTCAAAAACATTACTCTCTAAGAATTGAACTAATGGATTGGGAAGGAAGTCGGGCTTATTCACAATATGATAGATTTTACATAGGAAATGAAAAACAGAATTACAGGTGAGTGCAGATGTGATTTTACTTTTATGAGTGCCTTTTGAAATATGCATGTAACTGATCAGTTGGAAACCTCCTGGAATCATGAAAGTAAAACTTGAATTTTGTTTTCAGTAGTTGGAGTATGAAATCTTATATGGATCTCATTCAGACTATTCAGTATTGTTTATTCTGATTGTGTCCATGTACATCCGGGTAAATAAATAAGATGCTCATATGGATCTATTGGGAGAATATATCCATTTGCATGCATTCCTTTAACAGCATATTCCCATGTTATATCTCTAGCTTTTTAATTATATTTCTTAGAGTGCATTTTGAATCATTTTTTCTTTGCAATCAGTAAATGTTCTTAGATACTCTTAGAGCGTAAGATACTCTTGTGATACTTTATTTGTATTAATTAAGAAATATGTTTAGAGGTTGTACTATGCTAGAAAGACTAGTAGACTAGATGTCTATGTCTATATTTAGTAAATAAGAAAATAGCAGAGTTGGAAGGGACCTTGGAGGTCTTATAGTCCATCCCCTGCTCAAGCAGGAAACCCTATACCATTTCAGACAAATGGTTGTCTAATCTTTTCTTTAAAACTTCCAGTATTGGAGCATCCACAACTTCTGGAGGCAAGTTGTTCCACTGAATAATTGTTCTAATTTTCCAGAAATAAAGTTGAAGACCTTTAATATTATATTCCCTTCTCAACTTAAGGCTTTCAATTCTTCTTGGCTTGATTTTAAGTTTAATTTCTCAGTGTGTATTTAACTTTCTATTTGTCTAGTGTTTATTTTTCTCTCTCTTCCATCTTCCACCCTATTCCTTTCTCTTTTTCCATTAGTATTTGAAGCAATTATTTCCAAAAGATTGGACATACAAGGCTAGCTAGTGAAATATATTTGTCAATGCTCCTGGCATCTTCTTCCATACACTACAGCATTTCCAGTTATCAAATAAAGGAAGAAATAGAAGAAAGATGCAGTCACAGCATCTTCTCAGTTTTACAGCAACAGTTACTAATTAAAGGTGTAGGGGAGATGAGGATAGAGTTGGGGATAGCTGTTGTGATTCTAAAAACACCAAGAGCAGTACAGAATGTACAGATTTGGCTTAAGGTTTGACTAAGCTAGCTATTCAAACTTGGCTCAAAGTAATGCACATTTTGCAAACAGCAGGAAAATACTGTTGGGGTGTTTTGATCATGAAAAAACTCTGTGGTATCACATACAGTAAAACCCTGATGATTAACATTTTCCCAAGATGGAAATAGCAGATTGAGAGCATAAATAAAGGTTAAGTTATTATTTTTCATTTAAAAGATAATGATCTAATAAAGATAGTCAGAGTTCTCAGTTCTTACTCTGGCCAAGTTCTGCATCTTATTGGACCACAGAGTTTAATAGTCTTTGCATACTGGTTTATGTTTTCTTTCAGCCCAGTTTATTATTTAATATAATTTCTGGATGACTCTCAGTGATTAAGACTAGGTGTGCCGCAAACAAAGACAGAAGTACTGCAGCCCTCAATAGCAGACAATATTCTTGGTCTTGTTAAATTTTGTCATGATTAGAACGAGGCAGGTCCAAGGAAAGATTTATTCACAGTTTAACACTCAAACACCTTATCTAACATAGAGAAGTTTTCAAGTTCTATCACTGTCATCTTGAGTTCAAGCACACAAGTCTTTGATTTCAAATATTGGCTTTATTCCTTTATTCAATGTATATCACAGCTTGAAGTTAGAAAAAAAGATGTTATGTTAACATATGCCTCTTAGTAACCCAAGGTGTAATTTTCATGCCAATTGCAGTTTCCTCTTATGAATGTGGATTTCTATGGGCATCTTATTAGCTACTGTGGGGAAGGAATGAAAGACTAGATAGGCTTCTAGTTTACACAAACATAGTTGCTCTTCATATATTTTCTAATCCTAGAAACTATTTGTGCTTCTATTATATCCATGTATGACTTCATACCTTGCTTACACTCTTTGAAAGTCTCTGTTCCTTTTCTCAATTATTGAAGTCCACCCAACCACAAATTTCTTTGTTTTCCTCAGCCTCTGAATCCATTCATTCTTCCTTCATATTTTGGTTTTACAATTTACAACTTTTATTCATTATATGACCAGACCACCACAAGGCATGTCTTTTTACTGGTCAACCACTTTATTATTATTCAGCACCCATTCTTTCTTGGCTCTCTCTCCATTTACTATGCAGGTTTCCTAACATTTCCATATTTCTTCCAGAACATTTAGCTTTCATGTCTATGTATCAAAGAGGTAGAAGCATGTACATTTATACAGCTGGTTTTGTTTATTTTGACAAATATTATACCTCATAACATACTCATGATCATTTCCCAAACACCATTTATACATCATAACATCTCTGCATCCATTTCCTCAATTTTAATTTTTTATCAAAGTATGCAGATTTATATACCTACTCTTCTTTCATCTTTGTATAGCTTGCAATCATTTGGCCCATTTTCTCTCTCAAACACAATTGCCTTTGTCTTTAATATATTTGTTTTCAGACCCATACATCTTGTTGTATCCCACCATCTAACATTCATTACAAATTATTTCAGTTTTAGCCACTGCTAAAATTCACTTACTTTCATGTCCATTTTCAATTCACAGCAACTGTCACTACAAACATTCATTATACATTTCAAGATGTAATCTGTGATTTCAACTAGGTTTTTCCATAGATATTGCAGCATCTCTGCTAACATTAAAGTCACTATTGGTGAGACTGATACATTGTATCAAGTATGCCCTAAGTACAACCAAAGTGTAGTCTTAGCTCTTGTTTACAACACAGCAGTTGTAAAGAAGTTTCAGCAGTTCCAAGAAGATTCCACAGCCATTTGCACTATTCAGGTGATCCTGAGGGCACAGGTAACCGTCCAAATGGCCTCAATGACTCTCAGAAAGAGTACTAATGACTAGATGACTACAAGAAATATAAATCCTTCCATTCTCCACTATTCAGTCAAAACCGAAGAAGCAAAAAGGAAAAAACAAGAAAGTCCAGTTGCCTTTTGAATAAAGCAGCCTTGGGACAATCAAAGCTTAGTTTTACCCCTAGCAAATACACATCTTTTCTCTAATCTAAACACTACCACACAAGCCAACAAATCAGTGAAGAATATACATATTCAGAATACACACGTACTCAGGATGCAATCCTATCCATGCATTTCTATATTCAAATATGTACATAGCAGGAACAGAAAGAGAGGAAATGTCTATGAATGTCTATGAAACCCTTAGCAGTATGCAAATTGATTTGTCTTGGGAAGTTGACTTTTAGCCAGTTAGCTCTTTTCATTTTATTAATATACCAATGATGGTTTTCAAGACACTACTATAGGAAATGGTCACCTGTATATGAATAAGCCTTTATTCCCCTTGCCAAACATAGAAGGCTACAGAAGATGGTGAAGAACTAAGGACAGAAGGTCAATACCATAGATTAGACTCTATTATTGCCTTATATTTTACCAATGTTAGTTTCTTCTCTTTGAGTTCCATTAGTTTTCAGCTGTTTTATTCTGAATATCTCTCAGGAGGAATGGCCTATGTGTGCAGTCACCCAGCCAAATGAAAGCTCTTTCCATGATGATGAAATGATTAATTACAATAATGGTTCTGCATCCAATTTTCTGTTAACAAAGGCACAAATACAACCAGGGTGCACAGCAAATGTAATTCAAACACCACCATTTCTATCAGGAACAAAAATAGCCATCCAAGCAACTGGTTTCCAAGTTAGTTTGGGCATTTGTTCAAAGAATACTAAAATAGAAAGATGAAAACAAAATAAAACAAAATGAAATAGGGTTGTGGGAGATAGGAAAAAAATATATCTTGAGTGCTTTTTTTGCACTGGAGTCTCCTCACTGGATAAAGAACACCGTTCCAACATTTCATTACAATCACTGATGTAAGAATTCAGAGTCTACAAACTAATCCATTGCATCTGAAAAAATATGGAAAATCATCTTTCATACTGTTCTGTAACACCCTATAGAAAGTTTGGATTCAGCCTGGATCACTCCCAACTGGTGACTTCAGAATGTTCTGTTTATTCTCTATGCTGTTTGTATTCCTTTCTCTCTACTACATCTTATTAGTCTAAGAATCTTTGATTTGGTGCAGTAATGCTGAACACATGTACATTAAGAAATATCTTCACTTTTCAAAACCATACAATTATGAAATGTTTTTTTTTCTGGGAAGTCAAGATCCCAACTAAAGTATACAAAGTATCCAAGAGTTCACCAAAATGTTTGATAATATATGACATTTGCTCAATTACATGGGGTGGATGTTTGTATTGGATGGATATAGTCTTTTACATTTCTGCACAGGAAATATAGAGTATGATATGTCTATGAATCTATATAAGTTTGTTGTATAAAGATTGATACAGTTTTAGATCATAGACAAATACACATTTGTTATTCCATTGGCCAGACTGAATCCTCAGATAGATTTATTGGGAAATCGAGGAAGAGGGAGAGAAGGATTTGCAATCATACAGATAAATTTGTTTTAGGAATGGCTTAAGTTTAATTTTGATTTTTCTTATGTGTTTATCTCAAAATAGTTTGGCCAAAAACAGTTTTTCGCATTAAAGATCTCTTTGACTTAATTGCCCCAGCCAAAATATAAATGCATATGGATCACTTGTAAAATAGAGTGATTGAGAAAAATATAAGGGAAAATAGGCAGGAAGAAGCAGTTACGCCTGTGTGAAGCAACTGCAGTGAGTTTGCATTGCAATGACACGATACTGTCTTCATCACTTTGGCTACAGTGATGGATGCTGAGTATGCTTCAGCATTGTGAATATTATGCAGCCATTCTGAAGTTATATTGATACTTTGTCTAGTCCAGTACTGTTCAGTCTGATTGAGAATGCCTTCTGTGTGTTTTTTTGTGTTTGTGGAAAAGAATGGAGTTTTGTGGATTATTGATCTGGCACTACCAATATCAGTATGGATAGCTGATTAGTTGCTGCTACCTGCTGCTTAAGATGTATGGTTATTGAGTTTGACATAGTAGCTCTGGGTAGCCCTGTCTCCTCTTTTTTCCTCCAAGGAGAAAAACTTTGATTATGGAGGCAAAGAAATCTCTGGACTGCATCTACCTATGAAAGTTTAAGTTCCCTTGCTCAAATTTCTGAGATACATTTTCTTCTGTATGCATTTGTTTTGAAATCCCATTTTTTGTGTAGAAACAAGTTGATTCATTAAAGCAGTATATCTCCTTTGGAAGAAGATTGAAACAGTTTTAAGAGATGTTTTTGGGAGAGGCAATTGGAATTTAACCGACCTAAATTAGATCCTGCAACAATTATCCTGGGACACGTATGTTTTCCTTCATTCAGAATTTAACCAACTCAGATATTTCCAACAGAATATCCAAATGAGGCTGTTGTGTTGTGAGATCAGAAGAAAATTGTGTCTTTTTTGTTTCATGCCCAGCCCTTGTGATGATTAAAAGAAATCCACAAAATGGGCAGAATCAAAGCATTCTTTATTCCCCTTTCCCAAAAAATATCTCATCCTTCAATTTAACAGCAATAACAATTCCTGCCTACCTATTTCTTAATTCTGTTTCAATTGGGAAATCATAATTCTGAACTGCAGGTTTTAATAGGCTTGTTTCCCTGATATCTAAGAGAAGAAATAGCATTCTGGACTCAGGCTGAGCCCTTCTGACCCGGTCAGTGTGGCACCATCTAAGAGCCTGGAGTATAAATAGATGACAGTGAGTGAACCTTTCACTCATATCTGGCTCTGTCGCCACAACTGACGCCATGGGAGCAGAAATATGTTTAACAGGCTGTTTGTGTTTTTCTAACAGGGGTCTTAGTGTCACATAATTCATCCTGGCACTTTTTTTTAAAACCACAATGTCCTTAGAAAGCAGAAGGATTCCAAGGCAATATTTATTTGTTTCAAATAGCTATAAACATTTCCAGGAACAGTACATGTCTTGATTGTCCTGCCCTGATTAACTAAATCTTAGAAGTTCACTGCTGGTTAAGGAAATATAATCCTGGATTGAAAAGTGATAAACAATGATAATTAGCATTTCTTACATTTTTAAAAATCATATATGAATATCCTATAGCTTGGTTAGGGTAATTAGATGTGTACCTTACATGTTTTGATGCTCTTTGATAATTTAAATTATAGTCTGCACAAATCATGGCTTGAGTCTGACACTAGAGCTAGATCGACACAACCTCTATTTTTCACATGAACGAACATTGCTTTATATATAATCATGGATGGATACATATAGATGGAATAGGGTCTGATTGCTTGAGGTACTGCTTTCAAAACATCTGAGTTGGCATGTCCTGAATTTCTTAAATTAAATAAAATTATCACTTAGGACCTCATAGATGATCCTCTCTGTAGCAATATCTGCCCTCTGGAACAAGCTGGAACACCCCCAAGAACAAGATGGCCTTCATTTTGTTGTTGCTTAATTGAAAAGTCCTCTCATCTCTATTATTAATATGTCTTGGGAAAATTACTTTGGAGTTGGAAAGAATATGTGGTGGGATTCAAATAGGTGAACAACTGGTTCTCTGTGTGGATGCCGCTTCCAGAAGTCCATTCTAGGAATGGGCAACAAAAAATTAGCTACCGGTTCTGCCAAAGTGGTGCAAACCAGCTGAATCCCACCACTATATGTGCTGCCTAATTGTTAAACGTTTAATGATAAAATCTGAATCAACATCTAATGAAGCTTATTCCATCTCTGAATAAAAAAAGGAATAAAAACTGATAGAAGAGAATATTGGCAGCCAGGGTTGAACTGTGGGTTGCTTGGTGCTCCCTGAACATGGTTGTTTTCTTGCAGATGTTCCATTACCAAACTAGGTCATGTTTACTGTTTAGTGGGACAGTGTGTGTTTTCAAAATGAAACATTCTAAATGTCTTAATTCACAAGGTAATGTGTCATATATAAGTAAGCCATTCCTGTGTGAATTTAGTTATGTTGCCATTATGAATATACTAAAGGGGGCATGATGGCTCAGCTGGAAAGCTGATAGCTCAGGTTCAAGACCCGAGTACTGTACAACAATCCATCCTATTACTTGCTCCAGCTCCTGCCCACCTAGCAGTTCGAAAGCATGCAAATGGGAGTAGATAAATAGGTACCACTTTGGTGGGAAGGTAACACCATTCCACGTGCTTCAGTGTATAGTCATGATGGCCATGTGACCATGGAAATGTCTTTGGACAATGCTGGCTCCCTTGGCTAAGAAACAGAAATGAGCCCTGCTTCCTAGAATTGGACATGACTGAACAAGGGAAACTTTTACCTATGAATATACTACATGCTGTTAGTTTGGCCATTGCTGCATATTCTCCAATTTTGCTCTCTCTAAAAGAAAGACATAATTATTTTTGCCATTAAGGCTATATTTTGATTTCCTTATTTTATATATTCAATGCTTACATTCACCATTTCTGATAGAGTATTTTAGATTGTCATGATGCAGTGTGTAATAGTTGATTTTAAAAAATCTAATCTATTAATCAGATCACAGACACCATTGAACTCTGCTTCTGCATAAAGTAGGCAATGAAAATGGCAAAGGAGAATGAACGATAGTCCTGTTTTTCCTTTTGGGATGTTGGCACATACACACAGTAACCCAATTCTTGAAGTAGATGCTGTCAAATCTTGAAATGCACAAGTAGCAACAACATGTTTTGTCTCTTTGTCATTTCACATTAAACTCATTTACTTCTCCTTTATACTTCATTCTGCCTGCTGGCAGCCATAATTTCAAAACATTCCATCTGCACTGCAGCCAATTTCTGGAGCATAATTTGAAAGAGGTTATTAAATCATTAACACTAGAGAAATCAAAACCAAAATGTTTGATGGTCCAGAGAGAAGTTATTGTAAAGCACATGATCTTCTTAGGATGGAAAATCTCAATAATGTAAACAGGTATAAGAGAAGGTCACAATTTCTTTTAGCAATGCTTTTAAAACCCCATCTACCTATCTTGGTTGTATGTATACAATATTAATGCATTTATTAGGTTTTAGTTATTTTTATTAATGAATAGTTCATAAAATATTGCAGGCAATTGTTAGATGGAAGGCAAATATAACTTAATATTATGGTAAATAATACTAGGGATGTGTGAACCTTAATAGACAACTTGACTCCAAAGAATTGGAACTAATTCATCTCATAAATAAAATATTTGAATCAGTTTAATGCAAGGTATCAAACTGAGTCATGTGCTTTTTGGAATCATTCAAAGTCAATTCAGAGATTCACATGGACTTCCTAGATTTTGCAGAGCCTTCAAATATGTAATCTCAGATATAACACAGTTCATTTTAGAAACACAGAGAGGCAGACTTATTTGTGTGTAACATTAGCAGAATTGCAAAAAGAATTCTCATCTAGATGCTAACATATGTTCCATTTTATGATAATACCTAGGGGTTTGACTTCCATTTGAAGTTCAAAAATCCACTGACCTCTTTCTCACTCAAAACTGATGCTGGGGTTTTGATCCTCAATGTTCAATGGAATACAACATCATAAAAATAGAAGCCTCTACTCAGTCCCTTAGGATCCTCAATCCTCAAGATGTGTTTTAAAGTAGGTTTTCAGAACCTGTTGCATACATAGCTGGAATTTTTTCTCCCATTTTAAGCTGTGTTAGAAGCTCTGTTAGCAGAAGAGAAGAATTGCCTTCAAACTATGTATTATTCTGCATATATTACATCAGTGAGAATGATAGCATTGTAGTTTACATTGTGCAAAAAGTAGAGATTCATACACATTCTGTATACAAGTAAGATAACAAAGATGAAATCTACATTTTACATGCTCAGTTGCTAATTCATCCTTGTGGAATATCTACCCATAGAATGAACACTAGCTTCATTCCTCCTAATATTCCAGAAGTTAATGAAGATGAGATCCTTGCATTGTTTGGACTTTGATCAGTTCATGTTTGCTTTAATGTAATTGTATTTATTCTAGATTTTTAAAACTAATTTATACTTATAGTCCTTGTTCTTTGTTACCTAAAATAATATGAGTCTTGATCTGGCAGGAGAGAAATGGAGTAAATAAATGAATGTGGTACTCAGTATAGAAACTTGAGTAGCTACGTTAGCCACCTAGAAAATGCCTATAAAGCAGAAGAAAATACCATAAGCAAATGTGACTTATTTTTACAGCAAATGACACTAAGAAGTATAATGCTTCTGCTACTGGAGATAATATATATATTCTATCCTTTGATAGTAGCTAGGAATATCTTTGTTCTTAATAAATTTATTTCATTTACTTCTAGTAAAAATGTAGTGGCTATAACTATTTATACAACTGATGATCTAATTCAGCTTTGGCCCTGCAGATGTATCAAACATTCAACCAATGCTTTACTCCATCCATTGCTTTTATTTTCAAGAAATCTTAATCATTTGTCATAGTATTTTGTATAGTAACCCAGCATTCTTCATTATCTTCATTATTTTGGTTAGGGGAAGACTAACATTGGAGATAACATTGATGTTGTGTGAAATGGAAACAGAAGTATCACTGCTATTAGTTCACAAATTAGATGTAGGAGATGACCAGAAAAAGCCCGAGGGAAGGGTCAAACACATCATTAGACATGAGTTCCTTTGCACCCACAAGAGATCTAAGTCCTGCCCACCTTGAATTCCTTTGACTCTTACCTACTGCCAATTTGCTTTGGCCATTAGTAGTTCAAATTCTTGTAGAGAGCTTAAGCTTGTAATAAGTCTTTGTGCTCATTTGAACTGCTTGGATTTTCTGATTTCCCTGGGACTTGACAGTAGCATTTGTTTTGTGCAAATACAGTTTGTGGGAATATGAAACAATAGGAATGTAAGTATACAATATATAGGAATATATTCCAAGAATAGAAAGTAAAATAGATGACCTTTATGGGAATATGCATGAACCACTATTAGGCAAAAAGGGCTGAAGTCCAGGCAACAATATAACATTGGATATTGCTGCAGCAAATGCCTGCTTGATTCACTGGAATTAAGGAGGAGGAATAATACAATCAGCCTTGCACAATTTTGTTATTACAGCCAAACTCAACAGAACTTTTTTTAGCTCTCCTATGGAGATGATTTCCTCATCTGCTCTAGTGAGTGGAGCTGACACCAAGCAAAAATTCATCATTTTTAGTGGATTTTACATCCAAATTTTTGAACTTTGGTGCTGGAGAAGACTCTTGAGAATACCATGGGCAACCAAGAAAGCAAATAAATGGATCATTGAATAAATAAACCCAGAGTTCTCAGTCAAGGCACAATTTATTCTACTTTAGACACATTATGCAAAGAAGGCTGTAATGCTGGGAAAGATAGAAGGAAAGAGAAGAAGAGGATAACCAGCAGCAAGACGGATGGACTCAGTTATAGTGGTGATAGGACTTCACTACTGGAAGAGCTGAAGGACTAGGTTAAGGACAGATCATCATGGAGAAAAATCTATCTATATGATTGCTAAGAGTCAACAACCTCCTGATAACATAGAATCAATTAATCAACATCAAGAGTCAGAAGATCTGAAACTGAACAATGCACACACCCAATGTTCCATCCAAAATTCTAAGAATTTCATTCCTATCAATAAAGAATATTTATAGCTCAGGGCAAACCCCATTCCTTACTAGCATGGATGGTATTATCTAGTTTGGGAAATGAAACATCTACAAGAAAACAACCAAGCTCAGAGAGTACCCATTTTCATTCCTGCTAAATAGGTTTCTTGTTTTAATGGCATTAGGAAAAACAGCCTCCTTCTCCAATCCATTTTTTGAACCTTTTTTCCCCTGCAGCTGCATTAATTTAAATGATTTTCATTAAGAAAGAGAAATACAATAGCCAACATTTCATCAAGTAGTAACTGCAATATAAATCTCACATATTGGTATAGTCTCCTCCTTTCAGAATTTGTACTATGGGGTTTTTCAAAGATACTATTACTTAAAAATATAATGTGCAGCATTTTTCCATTTGAGCATCTTTTGAAACTGGTTTATTTAAATAAAAAGAGTGCCAATGTCAACACTGCAATATAAATACAAGATTGAGCATCACAGGCCATTTGCACCCAGTTTTCCATCTTTCCAAGAAATCATCTAAACTTGATGTCCTTTGAATAAACATCTGATACATGGCTTACTGACAATATTACACAAAGAATGCAAGCTCAGTTGTATGATGATGATATCAAGTTACATACAACTGACCTACTCCCACAAACACTGATAATCCTACAGTTCTGATGATCCTTATCATTATGACCATTCTCACCAATTTGGTCCTAAGAATGGCCAAATTACGTGAGGAAGTTTAACATATTCCAACTTAAAAAACAAACAAACCACTCACTAGACTTTTATCTAATACCTTCATAGTGGCATATTCTATCCAAATTTGATTAACTGATGTCAAAAAGTCAGGTTCCATTCTTTTATGCTGACATCGGCTTCTGTAAGTCTAGCATGGGTGATGTACTGATGATCTGTGACAGTTTAAAATAAGCTTGGAGATACCATATCTCAAAGTCATTTTTCTCTCAGCACTATTCCATAGGCATTTATTTTCCTCTTTGGGTGGGTGGGGGAAACCAAGATAATTTACCAAAATAAGCCATCAATGTCTAAACCACTAAATCTAGAAAGATTTAATCTCAATTTAGTTTGTTTATGTTTAATTTAAAATGCATAAAGACAGGCCTTAGAATATATAGCTCCTAAACCTCATTTGTATATTGCCTTAGAAAACAGTATCTAATTGGCATTGCTAACTGTGCTTTATAAAGTTTAGATGTTTTCATAACCAGTATTTTTTCCAAGATATTTTATCTTTAGCCTGCATTTGGAATTGCTTTTATCACACAATTAGCTGATTGGCCACATTCTTACTAACACACACACACACATACACACACACACACACACACATGAGAAACAATGTTTAGCTCTTTAAAAAGACACATGTCAAAATATCATGGATCATGTCCTTAAGTATAAATAGGCAATATGTTACTTTCAGTGCCATCTGACATATTTATCTGAAATGAGAATTATCTAAATAATCTTCTTCTAAATTGAGTAGAGGACTAAGATCTCACAATTTTTCTGCAG